>JAJPUD010005933.1:120564-143331 GCA_023553655.1 Myrmecobius fasciatus | reverse complement strand
GTATATGGTTTTCTTCAGTGAACAATTAGAACTGGTTTGAGACAATTCTTTGTTGCAGAGAGCCATGTCCATCAGAATTGATCATCATGTAATACTGTTGTTGCTGTGTATGATGATCTCCTGGTTCTGCTCGTTTCACTCAGCATCAGTTCATGCAAGTCCCTCCAGGCCTCTCTGAAATTGTCCTGCTGGTCATTTCTTACAGAGCAATAATATTCCATAACATTCATATACCATAATTTATTCAGCCACTCTCCAATTGATGGGCATCCCTTCAGTTTCCACTTTCTAGCCACTACACAAAGGGCTGCCACAAACATTCTTGCACATGTGGGTCCCTTTCCCTCCTCTAAGATCTCTTTGGGATATAGGCCCAGTAGAAACACTGCTGGGTCAAAGGGTATGCACAGTTTGACAACTTTTTGAGCATAGCTCCAAATTGCTCTCCAGAATGGTTGGATCCGTTCACAGTTCCACCAACAATGTATTAGTGTCCCAGTTTTCCCACATCCCCTCCAACATTCATCATTATCTTTTCCTGTCATTTTAGCCAATCTGACAGGTGTGTAGTGGTACCTCAGAGTTGTCTTAATTTGCATTTCTCTGATCAATAGTGACTTGGAGCAACTTTTCATATGACTAGAGATGGTTTTAATTTCATCATCTGAAAATTGTCTGTTCATATCCCTTGACCACTTATCTATTGAAGAGTGGCTTGAATTCTTATATATATGAGACAATTCTCTATATATTTTAGAAATGAGGCCTTTATCAGAACCATTAAATGTAAAGATGATTTCCCAATTTGATGCTTCCCTCCTAATCTTGTCTGCATTTGTTTTTTTTTTTTGTACAGAAACTTTTTAACTTAATATAATCAAAATTATCCATCTGGTGTTCAATTAGGAGTTCCAGGTCTTCTTTGGACATAAATTTATTCCATCTCCACAGGTCTGAGAGATAAACTATATTACGTTCCTCTAACTTGCTTACAAAGTCCCTCTTTATATCTAGATCATGAACCCATCTAGATCCCATCTTGGTATGTGGTGTTAGGTATGGGTCAAGCCCCAATCTCTTTCATGGATAATTTTTCAAAACTGACCCTTGCAAAACCTGGTGTTCCAATTTTTCCCTCCTTTCCTCCACCTCCTCCTCTAGGAGGCAAGTAATCCAATTTACATTAAATATGGTAAAATAATATGCTAAATGCAATATATGCATAGATTTTACACAATTATCTTGCTGCACAAGAAAAATCACATCCAAAAGAGAAAAAAATGAGAAATAAATAAAATGCAAACAAACAACAACAAAGAGAGTGAAAATCCTATGTTGTGATCCACATTCAATTCCCACAGTTCTCTTGCTGGGTGTAGATGACTCTCGTCATCACAAGATCATTGGAACTGGCTTGAATCATCTCATTGTTGAAAAGATCCATGTCCATATAATCTTCTAGTTGCCGTGTACAATGATCTCCTGGTTCTGCTCATTTCACTTAGTATCAGTTCATGCAAATCTCTCCAGGCCTCTCTAAAATCATTCTGCTGGTCGTTTCTTACAGAACAATAATATTCCATGACATTCATATACCATAATTTATTCAGCCATTCTCCACCTGATGGGCATCTATTCAGTTTCCAGTTTCTTTTTGTTTGTTTGTTTTTTATTAAAGCTTTTTATTTGCAAAACATGTATGGGTAATTCTTCAACAATGACCCTCACAAAGCTTTCTGTTACAAATTTTTCCCTCTCTACTCCCTACCCCTTCCCTAGCTGGCAGGATATTCACTACATGTTAATTATGTTAAAATACTTGACAGATCGAATATATGTTTACATATTTCCACATTTATTGTTGTGCAAGAAAAATCGTATCTACAAGAAAAAAAATCAGAAAAAGAAACACAATGCAAGCAAATATCAATAGAGAGCATGAAAATATTATGTTGTGGTCTACATTTCATATCCTTCTCTCTGGGCGTATATGGCTTTCTTCAGTGAACAGTTGGAAGTGGTTTGAAACATTTCATTGTTGAAGAGAGTCATGTCCCTTAGAACTGATCCTCATATAAAAAGTTGTTGCCGTGTATAATGATCTCCTGGTTCTGCTCATTTCACTCAGCTTCAGTTCATGCAAGTCTCTCCAGGCCTCTCTGAAATCATCCTGCTGGTTGTTTCTCACAGAACATTCATATACCATAATTATTCAGCCATTCCCCAATTGATGGGCATCCATTCAGTTTCCAGTTTCTTGCCACTACAAAAAGGGCTGCCACAAACATTCTTGCACATGTGGGGCCCTTTCTTTAAGCTCTCTTTGGGATATAGATCCTGACTTTCCCTTGGCAGATAGATTCCCAAATATTTTATACTATTGATAGTTATTTTGAATGGAATTTCTCATATAAGCCCAATAGAAACACTGTTGGGTCTATATTAAACTGCAGTTTGATAACTTTTTGAGCATAGCTCCAAATTGCTCTCCAGAATGGTTGGATCCGTTCACAGTTCCACCAACAATGCATCAGTGTCCCAGCCTTCCCACATCCCCTCCAACATTCATCGCTATCTTTTCCTGTCATTTCAGCCAATCTGACAGGTATGTAATGGTACCTCAGAGTTGTCTTAATTTGCATTTCTCTGATCAATAGTGATATGGAGCACCTTTTCATATGATTGAAAATAGTTTTAATTTCATCATCTGAAAATTGTCTGTTCGTATGCTTTGACCATTTATCGATTTGAGAGTGGCTTGAATTCTTATAAATATGAGACAATTCTCTATATATTTTAGAAATGAGGCTTTTATCAGAACCCTTAAATGTAAAGATGATTTCCCAATTTATTGCTTCCCTCCTAATCTTGTCTGCATTAGTTTTGTTTGTACAAAAAGTTTCTAACTTAATATAGTCAAAGTTATCTATCTGGTTTTCAATTGAGAGTTCCAGTTCTTCTTTGGACATAAATTTATTCCATCTCCACAGGTCTGAGAGGTAAACTATCCTATGTTCCTCTAATTTGCCTATAATATCACTCTTTATATCTAAATCATGAACCCATTTAGATCTTATCTTGGTATGTAGTGTTAGGTGTAGGTCAAGCCCTAATTTCCTCCCCACTAGTTTCCAATTTTCCTAGCAGTTTTTGCCAAATAGTGAGTACTTATCCCAGAATCTGGGGTCTTTGGGTTTATCAAACACTAGATTGCTATAGTTATTGCCTAGTTTGTCCTGTGATCCTATTCTATGCCACTGATCAACTCCTCTATTTCTTAACCAGTACCAAATGGTTTTGATGACTGTTGCTTTATAATATAGTTTTAGAACTGGTACAGCAAGGCCACCTTCTTCAGCCTTTTTTTTTTCCATTAATTCCCTTGAAATTCTTGACCTTTTGTTCTTCCAGATGAATTTTGCTACTATTTTTTCTAGATCTGTAAAATAATTTCTTGGGAGTTTGAGTGGTGTGGCACTAAATAAGTAAATTAGTTTGGGTAGTAGTGTCATTTTTATTATATTCACTTGGCTTACCCATGAGCACTTGCTGTTTTTCCAGCTGATTAGATTTTACTTTATTTCTGTGGAAAGAGTTTTGTAGTTTAGTTCATATAGTTCCTGACTGTTCCTTGGCAGATAGATTCCCAAATATTTTATACTATCAACAGTTATTCTGAATGGAATTTCTTTTTGTATCTCTTGTTGCTGAACTTTGTTGGTAATATATAAAAATGCAGATGATTTATGTGGATTTATTTTGAATCCTGCAACTTTGCTAAAGTTGTGAATTGTTTCTAGTAGTTTTTTAGTTGAGTCTCTAGGGTTCTCTAAGTATACCATCATATCATCTGCAAAGAGTGATAATTTGGTTTCTTCATTACCTACTCTAATTCCTTTTATCTCTTTTTCTTCTCTCATTGCCAAAGCTAACATGTCTAATACAATATTAAATAGCAATGGTGATAGTGGGCAGCCTTGTTTCACTCCTGATCTTATTGGGAATGTTTCTAGTTTGTTTCCATTACATATGATGCTTGCTGATGGTTTTAAATAGATGCTACTAATCATTTTAAGGAAAGGCCCATTTATTTCTAGACTCTCTAGTGTTTTTAATAGGAATGGGTGTTGGATTTTATCAAATGCTTTTTCTGCATCTATTGAAATAATCATATGCTTTTTGTTAGTTTGACCATTAATGTAATTGATTATGTTGATAGTTTTTCTCATCTTGAACCAGCCCTGCATTCCTGGTATAAATCCCACTTGGTCATAATGTATTATCCTGGGGGATGACTTTCTGTAATCTCATTGCTAATATCTTATTTAAAATTTTTGCATCAATATTCATTAGGGAAATGGGTCTAAAGGTTTCCTTCTCTGTTTTCACTCTATCTGGTTTAGCTATCAGCACCATATCTGTAGTATAGAAGGAATTTGGTAGTATACCTTCTTTCCCTATTCTTTCAAAAAGTTTATATAGTATTGGAATTAATTGTTTTTTGAATGATTGGTAGAATTCACATGCAAATCCATCTGGCCCTGGAAATTTTTTCTTAGGGAGTTGATTAATAGTTTGTTCTATTTCTTTTTCTAAAATGGGGCTATTTGAATAATTTATTTCCTCCTCTGTTAACCTGGGAATCTATATTTTTGTAGAAATCCCTCCATTTCATTTAGATTATCAAATATATTGGCATAAATTTGGGCAAAATAACTCCTAATTATTACTCTAATTTCCTCTTCATTGGAGGAAAGGTCTCCCTTATCATTTTTGAGACTAACAATTTTATTTTCCTTTCCTTTTTCTAATTAAATTAACTAGAGGCTTATTTATTTTGTTGGTTTTTTCATAAAACCAACTCTTAATTTTATTTATCAATTCAATAGTTTTCTTATTTTCAATTTTATTAATCTCCCCTTTTATTTTCAGAATTTCCAAGTTGGTATTTAATTGAGGGTTTTTAATTTGTTCTTTTTCTAGTTTTTTTTTAATAGTAAGCCCAATTCATTGATCTTCTCTTTCTCTATTTTGTGCAAGTAGGCATCTAGAGATATAAAATTACTTCTTATAATCGTTTTGGCCATATCCCACAGATTTTGGCATGTTGTCTCATTGTTGTCATTCTCCTAGATGAAATTATTGATTGTGTCTATGATTTGCTCTTTTATCCATTCATTCTTTAGGATTAGATTATTTAATTTCCAATTAACTTTTGGTCTATTTTCTCCTGGCCTTATATTACATGTGATTTTTATTGCATCATGATCTGAAAAAAAATGCATTTACTATTTCTGCCTTCCTGCATTTGATTTTGAGGTTTTTATGCCCTAACACATGGTCAATTTTTGTATAAGTTCCATGAACCGCTGAGAAAAAAGTAAACTCCCTACTGTCTCCATTCAATTTTCTCCAAAGATCTATCCTACCTAACTTTTCTAACAATTTGTTTACCTCCCTAATTTCTTTCTTATTTATTTTGTGGTTTGATTTATCTAATTCTGAGAGAGCAAGGTTGAGATCCCTCACTAGTATAGTTTTGCTGTCTATTTCTTCTTGCATCCTCTTAATTTCTCCTCTAGGAATTTGGATGCTATACCACTTGGTGCATATATATTTAGTATTTATATTGTTGCATTATCTGTGGTACCCTTTAATAAAATATAATTTCCTTCCTTATCTCTTTTGATTAGATCTATCTTGGCTTTTACTTGATCTGAGATAAGGATTGCTACCCCTGCTTTTTTTTGTTCACCTGAAGCATAATAGATTCAGCTCCAGCCTTTTACCTTCACCCTGTATGTGTCACTATGTTTTAGATGTGTTTCTTGTAAACAACATATTGTGGGATTCTGGTTTTTAATCCAGTCTGCTATCCGCTTCCGCTTTATGGGAGAGTTCATCCCATTCACATTCACAGTTAGAATAACTAATTCTGAATTTCCTGCCATATTATTTGCCGAAAGTTAAGTTTTTCTCTTTCCTTTCCCCTTTCTCCTTTCCCCCCTCCCCAGTATTTTGCTTTTGATGACTACCTCCCCCAAACAGTCCTCCCCCTTTAGAGCTCCTCCCCCTTTTTTGCTCTTTTCCCCTGATTCTTCTATTTTCCCTTCTATTAGTTTATCCCTTTCTTTTCCTCCTTTCCCTCCCACTTCCCTCTTGCAACAGACAAGTTTCTATGTGAAATCAAGTGTCTGATATACACTTTTAGAGCCCAAACTGATGAGAGTAAGATTTACACAATGCTCATCTCCCTCCCTTCTTTCCCTCAATTATATTAGGTTTTCTTTGCTTCTTCATGAGATTTTACCTTATTTTTACCTCTTTTTTTTAAACCTTATTTTACCACCTTTTCCCTCTTTCCCCCAGTATGATACCCCTTCCATCTCTAGTTTCTTTTTCATATTATCAAAGTAATATCAAATTATACCCCCAATCTTTAAGTATCCCCATAGAAGAAATTTAGTTCTCAAGAGTCCTTTCCTTTTTACCTTTTTATGCTTCTCTTGAGTTCTGTGTTTGGAGGTCAATTTTTTTTTTTTTGTCAGATCTGGTCTTTTCATTAGAAATAGGTGAAATTCACCTATATCATTGAATGACCATCTTCTTCCCTGGAGGATAATGCTCATTCTAGCTGTATAGGTTATTCTTGGCTGTAATCCAAGTTCCTTTGCCTTTCAGAATATCTATTTCCAGGCCCTTCGATCCTTCAATGTTGAGGCTGACAGATCGTGTGTGATTCTAATTATAGAATTTGAATTGCTTCTTTCTAGCTGCTAGCAGAATCTTTTCCTTGGTGCTATAGTCCTGAAATTTAGCCACGAGATTCCTTGGGGTTTTAATTTTGAAGTCTCTTTCAGGAGGTGATCGGTGAATTCTTTCAATGGTGATTTTGCCTTCTGATTCTACAACCTCAGGGCAGTTTTCTTTCAGGATTTCCTGGAAGATAGTGTTTAGATTCTTTTTGTCATCATGGCTTTCAGAAAGTCCAATAATTCTTATATTGTCTCTCCTAGATCTATTTTCCAGGTCAGTTGTTTCTTTTTCTAGGTGATATTTCATATTTTCTTCCACTTTTTCATTTTTTTTTGTTTTTCTTTAACTGATTCTTGAAGTCTTATTGTCATTTACTTCTAGTTCAGTTCTAATTTTTAAAGTATTATTTTCTTCAGTTAGCTTTCAGTTCAGTTCAGTTCTAATTTTTAAAGTATTATTTTCTTCAGTTAGCTTTTTTAGCTCCTTTTGTAGCTGGCCAATTGAATTTTTTTGTTCATTGTAGTCTTTTTCCACTTCACCAATTTTGTTTTTCAGTAAATTGGTGTCTTTATCATATCTCTTTTGGAGGGCTTCTTGCACTGATCTCAATTCATTTCTCCATTTTTCTTCTAACTCTCTTTTGAGATTCTTTATGCAATCTTCCAGGAAAGCCTTGTGAAATGGGGACCAGCTCATGTCTCCCTTTGTGGCTTCCTCTGGGGTTGCTTTCCCTTTAGGAACCTCAGAGTCTGGGGTCTGCCCTTCTTTCTCTCCATAAAAGCTGTCTATGGTGAGAGCTCTTTTCTGCTTCTCACTCAGGAGGCTGTGGTAATTTGCCCTGGGGCAATTCGGATAGTTAACTTCTGGTACTGGGCCAGCATTTGCTGAGGGTTACAATCTACCTTTTACAAAAGGCAGTTCTGCCAGAGCACCTGTCTGCAATCAGGGCTGAGTGTCCCAAGAGCCTCAGATAGACTTCCCAGGATTTAGAATCTGCCACGCTGAGTCCCGCCCAGTTTCCTGCCCTGCCTCCTGGAGCCGTGCTGGGCAAAGTGCCCTACCCCCTGCCAGACTGAAACAGACCTGCTCTGGAGCTTTTCCAAGGTACTTTCCGCAAGGAATATTTTGTAGTCCAAATAATTGTGTTAAAAATCAGTTCAGAGGCTTAATCTTCTGTTGGTTTGAGAGAAGGTCAGAGGAGGACACAGAGAGTCGTGTCTTCCCTCCACCATCTTGGCTCTGCCCCTCCAGTTTCCAGTTTCTAGCCACTACAAAAAGGGCTGCCACAAACATTCTTGCACATGTGGGGCCCTTTCCTTCCTTTAAGATCTCTTTGGGGTATAGGCCCAGTAGAAACACTGCCGGGTCAAAGGGTATGTACATTTTGATAGTTTTTTGAGCACAGGGGAAAATAATTTAACACATAATTAATACAAATTCCTTTGATTGCAAAGAAGTCTTTGAATAAGCTATCTCCCATGCCTGAAATCCACTCTCTTCTCACCCATACCTCATAGAATATGTAGCTTCCTTCACCTTTCAGCTCAAGTGCTGTCTCCTACAAGAAGCCTAGCCAGATTGCCCCAGATGCTAATTTGCTCTCCTGGGAAATTATTATTTGTAATTTTCTGTGTACATCACAAGCTCTTTGAAAGTGGGGATACTCTTTTTGTTTTTGTCTTCCTATCATCTTGCACGTACCTGGAATGTAGTAGGAACTCAATATGTGTTGATGGAAAGACTGAATGACATCTTCAAGGCTTACAGTTTTTAAGTTGGAAATTATTTTGTTGGTCATCTAATTTGACTCATCAGTCAGGGGCAAAGAAAGCTTCTTCAATTAAAGTGTATTGAGGTCAACAGGGTAATTGACTTGCCCAGTGTCACAGCTAGTAAATGTCTTAGGACAAATTTGAATTCAGGAAGATGAGACTTCTAACTCAAAGCCCGGTGCTCTACTCAGTCTGCCATTTAGTCTATTTAAAGTTAGCACTGTAAGCTTAAATGACTTGTCCAGGATCACACAACTAGTTCATTAGAAGCAGGACTGAAATTAAGTCTAGTTCTCTCTCTTTCTCTCTCCCTTTCTTCCTCTGCATCTCTCTTTCTGTCTCTGTCTGTCTATCTCTCCATTCTCCATACCTCTAAGGTTATGGATGCATAAAGTAATAACTGAAATATTTGTTGTGCTTTACATTCTATATCCCTTTTGGTCTTCTCAATAAAGCTCCATCAGATAAGTAATACAGATTTTATTGTGTTTATTAATGAAGAAACTGAGGCTCACGGAGGTTTATGAGCCCATATCCACAAAGCTGGTGAATGTCAAAAACAGGCCTAAAGCCCAGATCTCTTCTGATTCCAGAATCAACGTTCTTTCAATTACATTGCATTGTGTTCTTATATTTTCAGTTTCACTTAGATTTGCTGGAGAAAAGCCTTGTCTTTCATAGCTCAGATCAGAATATTTTCTGTGACAGTATACACATGTAAACAAACTCTTTACTTTAATTGATTTCAAAACCTATTATCAGTCACCATTCCATAAGACATAGCATATTATTGCTGTGGTTTAAGTGTTTCAAAGAAAAAAATTTAGGAGAGATAAAATAAAAAGATAAAAGTTCTAAAATGTATCTGTTATTTTGACTGTAAAGAAGATTTTTGGAAATAAAAGCAGATGCTCAATTTGATTCAAACTCAAAATATTTGAAATAGAAAGTAAACAAGTAACATACTAGGATAGAATTATGCAAACTACAAGGGTAAAATTATTACCTAGGGAGAGCTCCATTGTGTTCTTGAAATCCATTAAAAATATATTGAAGATAACCTTTAAATGATTCTTTAAAATGTTAGCCTAGGTTTTATTTTTTCTTCTTGTGGTAAATCCATTAGATGCTTGCTTTAAAAATATTTTTGCAGAAGTGTTGGTGCTGGTAATCAGTACCTTATGGGAATAAAGTACCACTGTTCAACTCCTGGGAATCAAAGTCTTGAATATTTTTATTACTTTAATCTTTCAGAAGGTATCCTCAAAGGAATTCAAATACTGTAATATTTTTTACTCTTGGAACATATGGTGTTTCATTAAATAAGTGTGTTCTTTTCTTAGACTCTAGCATTTATTTTAAAGTATGGCACATGTTCAAGGAATAAATTTGGGACATTAAACCTTGGGTATGGGACCTCATTTTATCCATCTTCATAAAACTCACACATAAAATTAATGTAAAGGTCAGGATCCATTTCTATCTTATCCAACAATCAGTCAACAAGCATTTATCAGCACTTTTCGATGTACCAGGCACTATACTTGGTAAAACTGATCCCTACCCTTAAGGAGTTCATATTCTAATGAGAAAGACAACAGCAAATAAATAAGTATATAGAAGAGATATATAGAAGAGGGAGAAGGTAATCTTATAGGGGAAGACTAGGTGTTGAGGGAATTATGAGAGTTTTCTTATGGAATATGCAACCTGAGCTGAGAAATGATCTTTGAGGCAGAAATAAGGAAGGAGAGCATGTTAGGAATAGAAGATGATCAGTCAATACAAAGATAGGGAATTTATTGAGGTAACAATTTTATCAGGTAGAAATATAACATCATTTGTTCTGGCTTTCTGCCTTGCTTATTACTGAGGGCTTCTCCCCTTTTAATCTCTCAATTTTCCCTTCTTCTTTCGCCTCTTATTTTCTTCTGCTTTTATATCTCCTTACATTTGTTCAGTAGATAACTTCAAGCTTTTAAAATTAGCCCTTATATTAAGTCCTCGACTATTTTAATAATGATAACAAGCATTTTAGAGCACTTTAAGGTTTGCCAAGCACTTTACAAATATATCATTTGATCCATATAAGGAGGTTGGTTCAACAGTAAGGATTAAGGTGATGGGAAAATTTGGTCAGCAGATTTGATTAGTGCTACTATTATTCCTATTTATAGATGAGGAAATTGAGGAGGCAATGGCTAAGGCACTTGCCCAGGATTACATAACTAGTAAATGTTTAAATTCAGATCTTCCTGACAAGAGTTCAAAACTCTATCCATTGAAACACTGTTTTAACTGGGTAGAAAAATCACTTAATTGATTAATATTGTTTGGGATCTGCAACCTCTGAAGACATTATGGTAGAAATAAAAATTTGCCTGTTTTCTGAGTGCACGTTGAAATTACGATTAAAATTCCCTCAGCTACTTCTTGATTTATATTTAACATATACAAATTATTATTAACTCTATCATTCTAATTAACTCTCTTTCAAATTCCACATAGCAAATCTTTCAGACCTTTTCTATTCTAAATCCCCAATTTTCATTTCTTCATACACCATGACCATTTTTGTACCTTTGCTCTGTTATCATCATAACATCTCCCTTCTCTTACAGACCATATAATTCATTTAAGCTACCTTTTTCCTACTTTGGTCACCATTTTGCTACCTACTTTCATCTCATCTCCTTCAGGATCTATATAGTTGACTCAACAATTTGGTCTCATACTTTTTCATTCTCTTGAACTCTGAAGATCCTATTTCAGTCCACCTACAATTACCGTCACACCTACAACCTTATAGTTTCCTTACTCTTCAACTGCTAACATTCTCTGTCAAATATTGTGATGAATAATGGCTATAAATTTTTTAATGACTTTTTTTTAGTATGGTTGATCTTTTAGGTTAATTTATACCATCAAACTTTAAAAAAATCTTTTTTAAAGTATGCCTGTTTCCTTTTCAAAGTCATTTAAGATATTGGCATTATTTTTGCCATCCATTTCATTATTAGGTTAACACTTCAGAAGTTAGTGTTAAGTTTTGATTTCCAGTAACTTCAGGTTCTTTACTTCATATAGTTTGGAGATTATTTGTTATGGTTTTGTCTATCTTAAAAACACTGTTCTTAATTATTTTTCAAAGATCAGTGAAAACTATAGATTTTGGCTATACCATACTTAGGACTTTTTCTTTGCACCCCCCCCCCAGGAAGTGATTGATAGATTCTATCTTCACTTTGTTCTCTGAAATAGATTTGGACATTTTTCTTTCATTTATACTTTCTTCACATTGTAAGGCTTTATTTTTATTACAGTTTTCAGAAATTCAATGATCCTTGAATCATCACTCCTTGACCTGTTCTCCCACTTAAATTGTTTTGATGTCATATTTCATATTTTCTCCAATTTTTTTGGTCTTTTCATTTCTTTGTCCTGTTTCTTGCTGTTTCATAGAAACATTGATCTCTGTTTGGTCTATTCTAGTTTTGAGAATATATGTTAACTTGAATAAGGTTTACCATTTTTTTTTTATCTAAGTTATTCTCCTTCTCAGCATTTCCTCCCCAGTTTTACTTCTTTTCTTTTTCTTCTCCTTAATTTCTTCTGGATATTCATGTACTCATTGTGGAAAATATATTCTTTCTTTCATGTCTCTTCTTACAGCTACTACAGATATTCTATCTTTTTTTTGGGGGGGGGGGAGAAGAAGAAGGTAGAGATGGAATACCTAGGTCTTTAATAATTATTTATGCTCCTTGATGTTTTCTTTGATATAATTCTCTTTTCACCTTTAGAGTCTGAATCAGGGCTTTTTCCCAGGATGAGTATTCCTGGCTGAGTTTTGAGTAGGATAGTTGGCCCTATTTCATTTCGCCATAATTCCTGGGTTCTTTCACTGTCTTCTACTTCCTAGAATTACATATCCTTCATTCCCCCATGATAGTAGAGTGGATCTGTAGGCTCTCTATGTTATCTCAAGTCACCTAGATTATCTATGTAATCTGTGTGACTCTGGTGGGAAACTCTTATGGCTTTTGCTTTCTAGGACTTCCAAGATCTCCACCCTAGTTTTTTCAATTCTTTGGGGCTTACTTGGACTTGGAGGTTTCCACTTTTGCTGCCTCTGGATACAAAGACTTGCAAACTATACATTTATTTGGCTTGTGATGGGTTGTGTTGGTGGGACTTGGCTTGTTTCCATAGATTAATGCCAAGCCCCCTTGGACATTCTGGCCAATATTCTATGTAATTTCTCATTTCTCATTGGAGTTTGTGTCAATTATTCCATCTTGTGAAAATTTCATGTTTGTTTTTTTTTCTGGAATATGAATATAGCAGTTTGGAGATATGCCTCTCCGTCAGGTAGCTAGCTTATGGAGCTAGCTTCTTCTTCCATTTCTTCATAAATGGTGGCAGAGAGCTAAAAAGTCTGAAAGTCAAACTTAAAGATTCAATTTAGAGAGAAATCTGCATTATGTCAGCCATATTAATATTGGTTTAGATGCATGTCTACATATGTGTAAATGGATATATATAGTGTGTTATATGTATGCATGTGGATGCATGTCTGTGTGTATATAAATACATTGTGTGAATATATGTATATATGTGCATGTATATATAAATATGACCATGCTTAACTATAGTTTGCTTTAGAGGAAAGGGGAGAATGAAAAGGGGGAAGAAGAATAAAGTAAAAATTAATAAGCAAGCTAAGAGAAGATGGGCAATCATGAAAATAATGATACTATTATATATGCTTTCTTGAAATGGAAATTTATTGTTATGAATTTTGAATCCTCCTTGATATTCTGCTGTGCACATGACAATGTTTTGTTTTGTTTTCCTTTTTCTGTCTTATTCCATTTTGCTTTTTGTTATTTTGTATTAGGTTTTAAATTTAAAAAAATTAATTCAACATATATTTGGGTGCTTGATGACACCAGTGAAAAAGTGGAAATAGGTGAGGAAAAGCAAAAAAAAGTTGGACAATATGGTTCAGGAATAATAAACAAGAGAAACCAAAGGTTTATAAAACTACACAGAAGCCCAATTTCAAAATACGATGAGTCCTTTTTTAAAAATTGCATATAATGTGTTCTATTTGAAAAAAAAATATATTTTATTTTTCCAATTACATGTATAAATAATTTTTCTATTACTTAAAAAATTAAATTTAAAAATTTTAAAAATTAAATCCCCATCCCTTTTTTTTTCCTTCCCCTTCATTATTAAGGCAAGCAATTTGATACAGGTTATACATGTTCAGTCATGTAAAATATATTTTCATATTAGTCATGTTGTGAAAGAAGAAACAGACCTAAAGAGGAAAAACATGGAAAAATATATAGAAAATGAAAAAATAGTATGCTTCAATATGCATTCAAACTTTATCAGTTCTTTCTTTGGAAATGGATAAGATTATTAGAATTGTCCTGGATCATTGTATTGCTGAGAATAGCTTCTTGTCTTTCATTCTCAAAGAGGACCAAAATGACATCAATATGTTAGATTCAAGTTACACTGTCTCCACCTGTGACTAATCAGACCAATACAAGCTTGGAATGCTCTACCACAGGCTGGGCACAAATAGTCTGTATGAACATTTGGGGGGGGGGCTTCTCTAACTTTGTGCATCTCCTGTTTCTTTTGAACTATTTCAGTTTTGCTTTGTTCAGGACCTTCTTTGATGAGGATGTGCCATTGGGCACATGTGGGACAGTTTTGTTGCCAGTGAATCCCACATCTTTCAATCAATTTTAAAGTTCTTAAGAGAGATTTGAGAGTGTCCTTGTATTTCTTTTTCTGACCACCTTGTGAGAGCTTGCCCTGTGTGTTTGCCATAAAATAATCTTTTTGGCAAATATCTTCCCATGTAGGAATGTAAATAGTTTAACCTCATTGAATCCCTTATGATTTCTCTTTCCTGTTGTCTTTTTTATGCTTCTCTTGAGTTTTGTATTTGAAAGTTAAATTTTCTATTCATCTCTGTTCTCTTACATCAAGAATGCTTGAAAATCTTCCATTCCTCTTTGCCCTTCCCCTCCTCCCCAAAGGATGATATTTTGTTTTACTGGGTAGATGATTCCAATTGTGATCCTAGCTCCTTTGCTTTCTGGAATATCATATTCTACACCTTCTGATTCTTTAATGTCAAAGATACCAAACCTTGCATTATCCTGTGTCTCAATAATATTTAAATTGTTTCTGGCTACTTGCAATATTTTCTCCTTACCTGGGAGCTCTGTAATTTGACTATAATATAATTGGTAGTTCTCATTTTGGGATTTCTTTAGGAGATGAATGGTGGATTCTTTCAATTTCTATTTTACCTAATGATTCTAGTAGATTGGGGCAGTTTTCCTTGATAATTTCATGAAAAATAAAGCTATTTTTTTGATCATGAATTTCAGGTTGTCCAGTGATTCCTAAATTACCTCTTTTGGATCTATTTTGAGTCACTTGTTTTTTTCCAAAAAAATTTCACATTTTCTTCTATTTTTTCATTCTTTTGATTTTGTTTTATTGTTTCTTGATGTCTCATAGAATCATTAGCACTTATCCAATTTTAATTGTTAGGGAAAATCTTTTTGCAGTTTTTATGGTACCTCTTTTTTCCATTTAGCCAATTCTGCTTTTTCTGCCTCTTTTAACAATCTGGAATATTTTGTTTTTTTTTAAAGTGTTATTTTCTTTAGTATTTTTGGTACCTCTTTTTACCAAACTGTTGAATCTTTTTTTTTTTTCAGGAGTTTCTTGTATCACTATCATTTCTTTTCCTAATTTTTCCTCTATTTTTCTTATTTGATCTTCAAAATCCTTTTTCAGCTCTTCCAGGAACTTTTTTATTGGGACCTGAAACCAATTAACATTTTTCTTTTTTTTTCTTTATTTTATTTTTAATTAATTTCCATAACAGTACATTAAAAAGATGATTGTATATGAAACTGCAAATCTGCTATGCATAACTTGCTATTCCTTTCAACAAAACTTACGTAAATTTTGTTCTTCTTTTTCCTTTTCTCCCTTCCTTCACCCTCCCTAGAGATGGCTACTATTAGATATAAATAGGAATGCATATGTAAAATTATTCTATCCATATATAATTATCACCTTTTTTTCTCTGATTTCAGATACCATCTTTCTTCATATGTTCTTTACAATTAATTTATAATAGACAAAATAAGTCATCTGCTCAAAATGGTTCTTAAAACAATAATGCTGGCATTCTGTACAATGTTCTCTTGTTTGTACTCATTTTGCTCTTCTTTATTTCTTGTGTTTTCATGTTTTTTTAAATCAATGAAATCATCATTTCTTATAACATAGTAATATTCATTCACAATAATATACCACAAAATTTTCAGCCATTTCATAATTGATGGTCAATCCTGTGATTTCCATTTCTTTGTCATCACAAAGAGAGCTTCTATAAACATTTTATTTTCCCTAATTATCTTTGGAAATAGACTTAGTAATGGTATTGCTGGGCCATAGACCATAGGTAATTTAATGATTCTTTGAGAATAATTCTATATTGCTTTTCAATAAAATTGGATCAGTTCAAAATTATAGCAACAATGAATTAGGTTTTTTTGTTGTTTTTTTGTTTTTGTTTTTGTCTTTTCAAGGCTTTGCATGTAGCTGTTTTGACATTGTCTTCTTCTGAATTTAGGTTTTGATCTTCCTTGCCATTATAGTAATTTCCTGTTATTAGATTCTTTTGTTGTTAATTTTTCATCATTTTCTCAGTCTATTTCTTGACTTTTACATTTATGTTAAAGTTGGCCTCCCTCCTAGGGTGGAGGTAGCAGGTACCCTCTGAAGCTTTAGGGTTTTTTTTACTGCTGTTTTCAGAGTTTCTTCTGGGAGTCTGTAAGTTTTCATTTCTTCCAAAGTGGTATGATCTAGGCAGAGATGTGGCTTTTTGACCCCCATGGTCTAGTCTATGAACAACCACAAGCACTCTTTTTTTCCCCTGGAACTATTTCTAGGCTCTCCATGCCTGCTGGCTCTTCTCCTTACCCTGGCACTGAGACCTAGAACCACGCATGGGCAATGTAACAGAGTCCTGATTCCTGAGGACCAAATGGTCACCTATAAAATTCTACTGACCAGTTGTCTATCTTTGGGCTGAGCTCTCTGGAAACCACTACCGCTGACTCATTAGCTTCAGGACCTGCTTTTGGCTTGCCAAGGCTGACACAGGATTGCCCTCTACTCTCACACCAGTGAGAGAGGACTTTCCTGCTAACCTTCTTAACTTGTCTTATGCTAGAAAATTGTTTTATTCCCTTTTTTTGTTGGTTCTGTACTTCAAAAAATTTTTTTTGAGTTATTTTAAAAAAATTTGTTTGGAGAGGAATTTGAGAGAGCTCAAGTGAGTTCATGCTATCTTAGCTGTCTTCTCCTGGAATACTTTTTTAAAGAAAAAAAAATGGAAATACTTTAGACATGACAAATCTCAAATAACATCACAAAAAAAAATTCAAGATGATTTTATATTAGACAGGAAGTGACTCATTACAAATGTGTGAGTTATTCTAATGTGGCTGGGATTATATTTATAGCATAAGTTGGTTAAGTATGAGCTCTCTATCTCAGATTTCATTTGCTGACAAAGCTTCTTATTGGTTGGTGCCCAGGAAATAGAGACAATGTGAAAAGAGCTGAAGAGGGGCTGGAAAGGAGATGATAGAGACACAAAGACCAATGAGATTGATGTTTACACAATGGAACAATTGTCTGCTTGTCTATGTGGCTAACTTCATGTTTCTCATGTGACTAGGGCTTGGAGATGGTAGACCCAAAGATAAGTAGTTTTCCATTCTGATTGAATGACATACCATCCAATACTAAGATAATAAGATAAGATATATCCTAGGTTATAGAGCTGGAAGGTATCTCTGAGGCTTCCTAGTACAACCCCCTCATTTTTCAGATGAAAAAAAAAATAGAGCCCAAGGGGCTTGTGACTCTGTCAAGTTCACTCAGGTGATAAAACATTGAAGGTAAAATTTGAACCCAAGTCCTCCAGTAACCAATGCTCTTTACCTCCACTTTAAACATGAGTGTTCCACTCAGAAAGAGGTAGAAATGGAACAAAGAAGCATCCAGTAATCTGACAATAGGAAAGCTTGGCTCTTAGAGTTCCTTTCTTTGTTGAATGTAGCACACAATCACCTGAGTAAACATGAGGCATTCTAGTGCTGTATCCTTACAGAATTAATCTGGTAACTAGCAGTGCAATTGGAGGGTTAAATTTCAATGTGTATGAATTGTCCACCTACTTATTAAAACAAAGCTAAAAATTGTATTATGAAAAGACATATGTAATGCAGACTTTAATCTGACCCATGAACATGAGTTATTGACAAACATAAATATATGAAGGAAAGGACAGAATCATCAAAAACATCAATTTTACACTGAAATTTAATTGATATAAATCAATTGTTGTCATCTGGAGAACAAAAGACTATTAAAAATGCCTTTGTTAGAAAATACTTGAACTACTTGTCATGTGGAAAGATGGCAGTCAAAAGAAAAATTTGTTTAGAATTCAAACTCATTTTAAAATCTTATGGGTATGGTTGCTAGATTATGAGTAGTATTGCCTCACAAAACATTTAGAAATGGTAAAAGGAAGATATATTCAAGGTCAGTCTTGTGAAAGATCCAATTAGGAGGGTTATTTCAAGGACAATTGGGGGTAGCACAGGAGAGAATATACATTTATATAGTGCCAACTATTTGCCAAGCATTGTGCTTAGTGATTTTAAAAATATTATCTCATTTTATCATTTAAGTATGATATTGAAAATAGGACAACAAACAAATGAAATATGGAAAAGTTATATAAAGATTATTTTTAAGCTTATACTTCTTCTATGAAGGAAAATTAGAGTCACTACATTTGGGACTCTCACAGTGGTCCTCATAATAATCTCATAATTCTATATTTGCTTCTTGAGAAAGTTGAAAGGACACTGAAGAAAACAAAGATAGGAAAACTAACTCGATTAGACTAGCATAAATATATGCAAAATAGAGCCATAGGAAACATAATTTTCAGGTTATTGGGGAATTACCTGAAGAAATGGAGCATATCAAAAACAAGGAACAAATCTTGGTTCTTATTAACAAAATGGTGATTAAGAAAAACAACACCAACTACTGATTTGTAGGGCCTAAGTTGCCAAATATATAAAGTTTTTATAAGAATAATCTACATACAGTGATGGTATTACTCATGAGGTATAAGGACAGAAACAGGCTTTTGTAAGTGGTATTCCACAGTAGACCTTATCTTTAATATCATGCAATTGATTGAAAATGTAAAAAAATATAAAGTGTTACCATATTTATTGTTTCTTAACCATAAAACCCAAACAAAACAATTGACTAAATAGAGTATAATTCTACCTTCAAAGTTTTCTTCCAAGTTTCTCCTTTCCATATGCCAAAATCATACAAGATTTCTTTAAAATGTGTAACAGAATAGAAGAATTGCACATGTTTAACATATATTGAATTACTTGCTATCTAGGGCAGAGGCTGGGGGGAAAGGAAGGAAAAATTTGGAACACAAGGTTTTGCAAGGGTGAATGTTGAAAATTATCCATGCATATGTTTTGAAAATAAAAAGTTTTAAAAAATGAAAAAAAAAGAACTTAAAAATTTAAAAAAAAATGTATAACAGAGAAAAACTTGTTTGGTGGTCTCCTGATTTATTAATATCAAAAGAGGAACAAAACAAGGAGGCATATGTTTGTCAAGGGTGTTAGCTGCTATGAAAGCAGTTTAGTGTAGAATACAAGTTAAGAATGATTCTTTAAATATGATCAAGTATTCTTGTCTGTAGATGATATTGCATTGATTACATTAAGCCCTGTGACATTGTAGAGCTTTCTAAATGAAATCCATAGTCATTAAACAGTTTGACCTTATCATCTGCCCAGGAAACACCATGCACATGAAGCATATCTGTTGGTCAGACTGATATTCCATTCAATAAACAACCCATAAAGTTCATAGCATACATATCTTGACCAGAAACTGCAAATAGACTATGGCATTCATTCTGGATCTAAATTGAATAGGAATGTAACAGTCTAGATTTCCTTTAGGAAAATTCATAGTTCTTTTAATGACCTAAGCTTCTCCATGAAACATTTATTTACATTTAACACATATTCTTCTACCATACTACTTAAAAATCATGGAAACCTAGTCTCTGAAGAGTTGAGTTTGAGGATCATCCAATGGGCTATGAAAAAATGTGTGATGGCCATTAAGTAAGCACATAGAAACAAATTAAAGAGAAGTAGTTCAGGATATCTTTAGGGAGATTCCAATGTGGACATTTCATTGTAGGCTTCATTGTATCCTTATAGTTTCAAGAAAATGTGCAAGGCTCTCAGCATGTTTGGTTGCCCCCTGTGGTGACATGAAAGAGAGTGATGTAGGATGACAGGCATAGATTGCTTGTGATCTGTGTGCTAGAAGGAAATACTCAAACAGATGATATCACAATTCCTTTGGATTACTGGAGTGTTTCCAAGGAACAAGCACAAGGACTTGCATGATTTTAGGGAAGGAAGGTTTCAAATCTGTGATTTTCGTGGGGATAGGGAACATTTGGTATAGATATTCCTTCTATACCTTTACAAGTAGACAAATCATCTATAACTAAATAGTTTTAAGATATTTGCCAATGGTGATACTGCTAGTGTCACTGGTAGAGTTTGAATCCAAGTCTATCTGATTATAAAGCTAGACATCTATCCATTTGTTCTACTCTGCTCTTGCCTTGCATGATATGTGCTTAATCATTATTTGCTTTTATTGTAACTAAACCCAGTACCCTGATTTCTAGACCTTACCTCTCTTCCTTTTTTGAACTCTGATGACAACAGTACCTTATGTTTTCATTGAATTAAGTAAAGTAATGTAACTTTTCTAGGGAGTACATGCCTAGAGCTAAGCTTTTTTGGAGTACCTTATGTTATTTTAGTGTCTTCTTGAACATGTGTGCTGCCTTTGGAATGATATTGCCCTGGACCTTACCAATGGAAATTCTGATAAAAGACATAAGTAAACAGAAATTCTGATGAGTCCCCATATTATGGGGATAAGGAAGAAGAAGAAATTCCCAGGGACCACTCAGAAGTCTCTGGTTATACATGCTCTTTATCAAAGAGCCCAATGGGAAAACATGCATTACTGGATGTCCTGAGGGTGCATGCCAATTTAGCCTGCATCCTTTCTACAGTAGCTTCACTCCCAATGTGCCATCTTCTGCTTCTGGTCCCTTAGCAACCTATTTAATTCTTGATAAGTGAATGAATCTAACTCTTTATGAACAATCTGATAGTTATGATTATCAGTGGCAGTCTTTCCTTGCACCCAGCTCAGAAGATTTCACCACTGACTATGGCTAAGAAACATATGGAAAATATCCAGTAATTCCTATCATCTTTCCCCATCCTGTTCCTAGGTTTTTGAGTATTACTGCATAAGGTAATGAACCATGCTAATTGGTATCATTATAAATTCATGTTACCTAACCTCAGCTGAGCCCTCACTTTTATTCATTTTTTAGTTGCATATGTGAAGGAAAAGCTCTTAAGTCAGTGGATTTTGTCAACTACAATACACTCTGCTCCTCCTTAGAATCGACTCAGGGGATCCTTTGTGCCTCAATAGTATGTTCCAGTTTGTGTGACAAATCTTTCCTACAGATCTCAAGCCTATGACCATACCCTTCTGCCATTCACTCTCAGCAAATGACTCTCTTTTTCTGAGAAGTTGGAGGCAATCACTAGTTGCTATTGTAATTTCCCTCTTCCATCCCTCAAAACTTCTTTGAATTCTCTGTTTTCACTGACCAATTCACTGTCCAATTCTGGTCAGAAGTTCTCTTTGCCACCTTTTGCAGAGCCTGTTTCATCTCTTTTGCCCTTACTCCTAAAGGAAGAGAAAAGGATTTCCCTAATCTACTCCAGTAATTTTATGTTGTCTAGGCTTTTTCAAAAACTCCTCATCTCTTTTCTGTTTCCCATTACATTTTGAAGTAGCCCCCTCTCTTTTAATACTAGTATATTGCTGTCTGATATAGTTTTGTGGGGTTTTTTTTGTTTGTTTAGCCCCTTCATGCTCTGTATATAGGTCAGTTTAATTATACATGGAAATATTTCAAAAAACCAGAACTGTATCTGTCTTATTTCCATAAAGCAAAGTGTTAAATATTTTATAAATATAAAAGGGCTTCTTGGTGATCTCTTGTATATACAGTTTATTATTATTTTTGTTGTTCCATAGCTTTTAATCACTCATAAGCCATAAAAGAAGTCGACAGACAAACTTGGATATCTTTGCATGCCAGACCCAGTTCAACCCAAAGGAGAAAAACAAATTAATTTGAAAAGTAAATATAACTTTTTTAAGCCTATAAACGTTTTATAAAATTATACATATATTTTTATTGTACTGTTCAAATGAATTCAGAAAGTAAATTGTGTTCCAAAACAATTAAAATGTTGCATCGTATTATGTTTGTTTGCATGTTTATATATATTTATATATAACCAGAGTAATTTTCTTTTGCATTGTAGATCAACTTTTCATATTGCACTTTCCTCAGAAAAGCCTGGGGTTTACAGAGCAGCCACTGGGAGAGCGTTGTTTTTTTTAAAATTTTTTTATTTCTTTAGAGACAGTTTTAAATGAACAGTGAAGGGGGTGTGTTTGTACACGTTGTGCAGGACGGGACGGTTTGTGGGGTCTTCTATGAGGGGGCTGTCGGTGGGCTAAGGGGCGCACAGCCTGCTGGGAGGTGTAGTCGTCTGTGGATTTTTTTTCTTTTTTTTGGAGGAGGGTGATGTTTGGGGTGGGAGGTTGATGAACAAGGGTCTCGCGAGGGTTTGGGGGGGGTGGGGGCACTCGGCGCGTCCTTGTGCCGGATTCATGAAGCACGCACGGATGAGTCTGTGGGCTTGTGCGCGTGAGGGTGTGAATGAGCGAGTATATATGCCCGCGCGCGTGAGCGTGTGCGAGTGTGTGTTATGTTCGGTCGCCATTCCCCGTGACGTCAGAGTGTATTGTTGTGAGCCGTGCGAGCATCCTCGGAGCTGTCACTGCCGCCGCCGCCGCTGCTGGTGCTGGTGCTGCTGCTGCTGCTGCCGCTGCGGCCGCGGTGCGCGAGCCCCAGCGCGAGCCAGCCCAGCCC
>JAJPUD010005933.1:71798-120164 GCA_023553655.1 Myrmecobius fasciatus | reverse complement strand
CCCGCCCCCTTGCGCGCGACCCCCCGTCCTCCCTCCCCGGTCTCCTCCCCCCCGCTGTGTGTGTGTGCGTGCGTGCGTGTGTGGTGTGTGTATGTGTGTGTGTGGTGTGCGTGTACGGGTCACCGGGTCACTGGGTCATTGTCTCAGCGCTCGAGCCCCGAGCACCCCGTGGAATCCCCCACGTCACAATCAGAACCATCAATGAGATGCAAACATGAAAGACAAGAGGAAGAAGAAGGACCGCACCTGGGCCGAAGCTGCCCGCCTGGTACGTACAGTCCCCCGTCCACCGGGTGCCGCCGGCCCCGGGCTCCGGTCCCAGCCTCAGCCTCTTGGGGTGGGGGGTATCTTTGTTATTCTCCGGAATCAAGATCTCGGGGGGAGTTGGGGAGTGTGAGTGTGTAAGAGAGTGTGTATGTGAGTGTGCTTGCGCGCGCGTGGAGGGGCCAGTGGTTGATCTCCCGGGAGCCCCCCCCCCCCTTCCTTCCCAGCGCCAGCCACCGTTACCCCCGACTACCCTCGCGGCCCGACCCGGGACACTTCTCTTCTGCCTCCCCCACCCCTCCCGTTTGCCCCCACTCCGCCGGGGGTTTGTTTTCTATGCTTTGGTGACTATTTACTGGCTTATTACTCGCCCCTCTCCACTTCCCCTCTACCGCTCGCCAGACCTTTGTGTGGCAATTACCACTCCCTCTCCCTCCCCTCCACCCCCTGGAATTTCATCAATAACTCTCTCCGTGTGCACAGTCTGTGTTGGACTATGTATGTACAGACTGCGTGTCCATACATCGCATATGCATGCATGGTGTGTGTAGTACCGACACGGACACTTGCGTGCCGTGTGCCCGGTATGTGTATAGTGTATGCATGCGTGTGGGGATATTGAGTGCATGTGTACCGTGTCCTGTGTTATCATGTTTGCATACTTTGTGTGGAGGTGTACAGTATATGTGTATTTTACGGGCATTGTGCTTCTGTTCCATGCCTTTATGTACATTTAGTGCACGTGTGTACAGTGTGTGTGTCCCGAGAAGTTGGGTCAGGGTCAGTTTCAGTGGATAGTTTTAAAGACGTCCAGATAGATGTGTTTAATAGTTAAGTTTTTGCAGCTGGTGGTTGGCGGTTTTTTTTTTTTTTTTTTTTTTTTTTTTTTTGCGGGGGGTGGGGAGGGTCCCTCTGTAACCTTTACGATCTTGTGTTTTGATTATTGAAAGAATGTGCATAGAATAGTAGATGTGTTTGTAGCTGCTGCAGCGGCACAATCATTTATTTGGTTTGGTGCGTTTTTTCTTTTAAAGGAAAACTGTGAAACTCATTCTCTCTTTAAAGGATATTTCTGTAGTGTGTGTCTAGTGGGACTTAGCCTTTCTCTGCTTCAACTACATAAATTACATGTCCACAAAGTTTAGTTGCTGCTATAAATTGAAGAAAAGCCTGGAAAAAAAATCTGAAGACCCCACCAAAATATGCTATGAAGTTTTTGTAAAAATGATTTTACTTAGTAGCCTCAGTTAATTTCGAGCTTTGAAATCCTTACCACAAAAATATGGGTGTGTATATATGTATATATATATGTATGCAAGGCATTTATGTAAACTGTAGATATTTTGTAGTTGAAGGGGCCATTATGTATCTTCAATGTCTTTGATTCTAGCAAAGGCATATATAGGAAGAGGCCTTTATTGCACCCCACCCCATCCTTCCCAGGAGTCAGATTGTGTGGTTTAAATATAGCCGTAATATAGTAATTGTCTCCAGGTCTTTTTTTTTTTTCTTTTTTTTTTTTTTATTCCTGACTATTTCGCAATATTGTATACTGGGCTATTTCTTCCCTCAACTGTAACTGAGTTAACTAACATTGTCTGTGGATGGATTTGCTAGGAGATGAAACTTAGTCTTGTGATACACATGACTTTCAAGTTGATATCAGTGTAGATTTTGGGTGATTTGCAAGCTGAGCATAGTATAATGTATGTATATATATATGTGTGTGTATATACATATACACATATGTATATATATATATATATATATATATAGAATAGTACACACAATTCTCTTAGCCTTAAGACAGTTTCTTATTGTTTAAAGGACCTTATGATTCATTATTTCATTTTCTTGGAATAACAATAAATGCATTTTCAATTAAACAATGATATGATTGATACATATTCTAAAATAATGAGCACAAGTTAGCTGTATTTGCTTGTTCAGAAATATCTCTTGAATAATTAATAAGTTTATTTTTATAAGACTTCATGGTAGACATTAATATACGATAAGCAAATCTATACATTTTCCAAGTGTGGTACTCCTATTATTTGATATAATTGTAACAGATACCATAATTAAAGTCTTGAAATTAATGTCTAAATCACAGTTCTTTTCTAAGAGTTGAATTTTTTTCCTTGCAAAGTTCGTTGCTGGGAATAGACACACTGGGAATCAACAACACAAAAGAATTAATGATAGACCAGATGTCTGTATTTTTACCAGACATATTGAACCTAGTAGATATGGCAATTTTTCAGTTTGATACAAGTTTTCCCCCTGAACCTTGTGTGAATGTGTGTTCAAAATTTGACATTTGATACAAAATATAGAATAAAACAAGTATTTTTACTGAAAATTTTTTTAACCTAAAAGTTTTTAAAAAATTGATGTGATAAATTCCCAATTATTTTGATATTAAAAGGAGACAATTTGGGTACTTGATGAAGTAGCATTTTCTCCTTCTTCATGGTTACATATATATGCTACCATCTTCTAAATTTTACATAGTGAATAAACCATTTTGACTTAGAAATAAATAATAGAATTAATTTCTAGTTTTGAAGAAATAATTTCTCCTTAGTACTTTTGATAGAAGAAATATTTTTGTTACATGTTTTAATTTCCTCTCGTTGATTCTTGAATGATATTTTATTTCTCCACCCAACTGGAGCACTAGTTATTTGGTTTTAAAAGTAATGTTTCATGAGAGGGGAAACACAAGCAACCCAATATGATTTGCTTTTGTTTTGTAGTATGACTTGTATTAGAGGACAATCTAAGCGAATTAATATATTAAGAATAACTTTTGTGTTAATCATTGGGGAGTGGAGGGAGAAAAAACAAGCAGTTGAGCAAAAAATAGAATTATAGAAATGTGACCCAGAGCTTGTGGTACACATTAAAAAATAAGCCCCATGAATTTTTGTCCAAATACACAACTTGCTTTCCATTCTTAAGGAAAACTGGAAGAAGTAAAATTCTGGAGTAATTAAAGACTTGTTAGAAAACTATAGAATTTCTCTTTTCTTCCCTCTCAAGCAAATTATAATGTCTCAGAAACTACATACTGTGAGATAGTGTACCTCTGGGGATTTTCTTTCAGTTATATACTCAGTTACTGGTTATCAAGTAATAATATTTTACCTCTCAGGCTAATAATGTGTGTTAATAGTGATTGTGTATGTGTGTACATGTATATTCGTAAGCGTACATGTAAATTTAGAAGGATATAATTTACTCAGCTCAAGGAAGGAGAAATGATGATAGCTTTTTCATTAGAGGCCAGTATAATTTAAGAAATGTATTGGCCATTAGCAATCTGCCATTTTAAAACAGTAACAAAACAGTTTTTCTGCTTTGTGCACTAAATCAGTTTGAAAAATTCAGCTTTGGTTACCCCCTCCCCCACAGCATTCTGCAGTTGCAGTTGTTACTTTGCGCATTTTCATTTAATATGGCAGGCTGCCCCCAAACCAGATGCATTTTCATCTGCTTTATCTGTTCTTCTAAGGCTGGATAGTCTCTGTGGATCACACAATCACATGGAAGTATCTTCTGTCTTAATATTTGTAGACTACAATGGGGATAAAAATCAAAACCATGACTTATGTATAGCTAGGGCTTTGACTTTAATCCTTTTGACTTTTATCTCAAGTCTTCACTCTGTTACTATAAATACAGTTTAAACCATTGTGAAAGGATCTTCATGCTTCTTTGTAAAAAAATGGGGATTTGATCGGACTTTGTTTTACTGAACTAAGGGGTTTCTTTGTTATTGGCTTAACATAGACCACTCTGTTGTCTCCCTATTTGTTCTAAGTTAATTCTTTTTTAGACATGCAAAAATGTTGTTGCTTTGAGAATTTTTTTTTTTTAATAGTTTTGTCCTTTGGTTAGAACGCCAGTTTGAAGATAACTATTTTATTTATTTATTTGACTCTAGGGGGTCCCTCCTATTTGTTTTTGTTCCTAGATTTCTGTGTTTTAGTTTTAATAAGACTGGAAAAATGATTTTTTTACTAAAATGAATTTTTAGTAGCCTTGTATTTGGTGGAAATACTTTTATTTTTAGTTTGGATATATTTATTTAAGAATAGTGAATCTTAGATTTTTATGTTCAAGGTGACCTTTAGAGGGTTATCTTTTTTATGCTTAAAAAAAGATGTTTCATTTTTATGGATGGGATTCAAATATGCCTTTCTTTATACAATATGGTTTGCCAAAGAATGTATCTTTATTGAATTTTTTAGACTCAAATCCTATTCAGAATTTTATAAGAGGATTGGTCACTTAGAGGAATTCTATTGTTAAATCTTTTTACGAAGTGAACCTTTTTGTAAACCTTTTTTGTAAATTGTAGATGTATGTGTACTTGTCTTCCTAACTTGAATGAGTCACTGGACATTTTTTATACTTAGTTTACATATCTTTAATATGAGATGATATTTCTTGCCTTATCTACATCATATAGTTTTTTTGAGGAAGACACTATGTGTAAGCCTCAAGATTACATATAAATAGTTATTTTCTTTTTACATTTTTTCCTACATTATCTTTCTTTTGAGTGTTTTGCAAACTAAATTTTTCTAAAATAAATCATATTTATACATATGTTGAAATGTGTTATATCTTTTTTCTCTTTAGAGTGTCTTAGTATGACATTTTTTATATTGTATTCTGCTTCTTTAACTTAGTTAAGACTTTAAATAATATTTTTTCATAGTAAAACTGACTTGATAACAGCTTATTGTTTTTCTAAAAAACTTAAAAGATAAACTTAAAAGTCAAACTTAAAAAACTTAAAAGTCATTCAGTCCACAAGAATTTATTAAGTGCCTACTATATGCCAATTGCTCTGCCTTGGTTCAAGATACAAAGAAAGGTAAAAGATAGTTCTTGTTTGGAGTAGTTAATTTTTTAAGGTAGTGGGAATATGGTGGTAATTCACAGCATATTTCATTTACTGAAAATTCTTGAAAGAATATCAAGTGTAATCAAATCAACCAATTAATAATAATACTGGGTGTTAGTAAACACTGAAACACAAGGTGGACACTGAGTACAGTAAAATCCCTGCATTGTAGAACCTTAAAATCCTCATTGGAAAGAGAAAATGAGTTCATATGAATATTAACCGAAATAAATAAATAAATGTGTGTGTGTGTGTGTGTGTGTGTGTGTGTGTGTGTAAGTACAAGATGAGAGGTATAGACAGTAAGTGCCTTATGAATTTAGGGTTTGGAGAGAGTGGTATGGGTTGGGATATCTGTTGCTCTTAAGGTGCTACCTGACCTGAAGGGAGGGTACTATTATTTGCAGACTAATTCCTCTAGGAATACATGCTATTTAGTTTCAGGTGGGCCCTCACTGCTATGTTGCATGACAACTCTTGATTATTATGTTCGATCAGACTTCTTTCTTTAAGCCTCCACTACTTTACCACTCTCTACAGATGATCTAATTTCTTATATTTTTGAGGGGCCAGATTTTATATATTCCTTAATCTTCCCTTCTCTGTACTCAAAACCCTCTACCACTTCAAATGACTTCTTTGCTTTGTTTTTTGAGAACCAGGTGACTTTTCTCTTTTCCAAGGTCAGAACCTCTGCATGTACCTTAGATGCTGTCTTCTACTGTCACCTTTGGGAGTTTGAGCTATTGATCATTTCTTCTGTCTTTTCTTTATTCTTTCCTTCTGTGATAGTTCCTTATCCATTGCCTTTAAACAAACCTAATTCCTTTAAAAAAGGAAAGGAACAAACCCCCCAAACTTTTCACTTGATCCACATCTCAGACTGTTGTCCTGGATATCTTTTCCTTTTCACTACCATATTTCTTGAAAGAATTGTCTACACTTTCTTTATTCTGCTTTCTCATATCCCACTCACTTCTCAAACTTTTATAGTCTGTTCCGGCTTTTGAGTTCTTTCCACTAGATTCTCTTTTTTCTTTTGGTTTCTGAGATGCAGCGGTCTCCTGGTTCCATTCTATATTTGACCATTCCTTCTCAAACTCCCTGGTAGGATCTCTATCCATTCTTTGCCCCTGAGACTCTGTCTGGAATTCATTTTCCTTTTCCCATCTTCACTCTTTTTCATTGTTATCTTATTTATTTGTGAATTCAGTTATCATCTCTACGCAGATGGCTCCCAAATTTATTCAACCTCGGTTCTACATCTCCAGCTGTCAGCTGGGCATCACCTAAATGGCCTGTCAGTTTTCCAAATTCAGCATATTCAAAACCAACTTATTTTTCATTCTTTTTAAACCATATCTTCTTCCAAATCTACTCATTTCTGGTGAGGCTAAACTCACCATTTTTAGTCATGTAACTATATTATGGTATATTATTAACTAAATTTGAAACAACAGTAGACTTGGAGTCAGAAGAGATTGTGTTCAAAACCTAACTTTAATAGTTATAGTTTTGGGACTTGCACTTAGTTAATCTGTGTCTCAATTTCCTTATCTATATGGTGAGGATAATAAATAACTCTAAATTATTAAATAAGATAATATGTTTAAAGCGCTTTGTAGACCTTAAAGAACTATATAAATGTTGAATGTTGCTATCCCTTGATATTTTTCTGTCCTTCACCATGTCCATTTAGTACTCCAGTCTTCTGTCTCTGCAACATTTCTTACATATATCACCTCTTCATTTACATAGCCATCACTTTAGTTTGGGTCACCTCTTATATGAATTGTAGTTGTCTCCTAATTGATTCTCTACTTTGTTTTTATCTTCTTGTCAACCCTTTCTCCAAAAAATGTGGTAAAATAATTTTCCTAAGGCTCAGTTCTAGTCATATTCCTCTGCTCAAACAATTTTTTGTGGTTTCCTATTTCTTGTTTCTGGGGTAAAGCACAAAATCTTCAACTTGGCAGTTGAGGCTCCTCATAGTCTGGTTCCATCTTACCTTTCTAACTTTATTTACCATTGTTCTTCATGAACTCTTTCAGTCAGACTAAATAACTAGCTTTCCTTTAAGCTCTGTATCGTGTCCTTAGCTTTATATATGTAGCTACTTGATAAATGATACAATCAACAATGAATCAACTAACATTGATTCTAGGTATCAGTGCCAGGTAGTTGGGTAAGAATGTGAAATGTAGAAAATTTGAATTGAAGTGAAAGGCTTCATAGAAAAGAGAGGGTGTTCACTAGAATCTGAAGGATGGGTATAGAATTTAGAGAGGTGAAGAAGAGATTGTTATCATGGAATTCTAGGTAGGGGGTATATGTTAAGCAGAATGCAAAAGGTATGAGGTTAGGATGCAAGTCACCTACAGTTTAATCTACCTAAAGAAGAAAATTTGTTTAGGGATTTAAAAGAGATGATACTATTTTTGTTATTAACTGACATATAGTGCTTTCAGGTTTTCACATTGTTTAATATGCATTATCACATTTGAATCCTTACCTCTAGGTAAACACTACAGATTAGTATTATACAGATGAAGAAACAGAATCATTGGGTGGAATGACTTGCCTTTAGTCCTACTATTAATAAAATGCCTGAAGTAGGATTTGAATAAACCTAGATGTTTCATCTATAGTTGGTTCTGGAATATAGGTTTGATCCAGATTGCAGAAGACCTGAGGAGTTCAGCTTTTATTTTGTAGGCCTATAAGAGGAATTCAGATGTTATTCAAGACATCCTTTAGTGTGTTTTATGGTTTTTGTTAATGATAGGATCTCTTGGCCATAATGAGTTTGTCTGCTTATTGGTGTTTTTAAGGGCTCTAGTTATTGGATCCTTAAAGGAAATATTGCAATAATGAATAATAACAAAAAAAGAATAAGTGGCACTTATGTAGCAGCTTTAAATTAGTTGAAGGATTGTACATATATAATTTATTTCTTATAACAGTATTGTAAAATATAGGAGTTATTATCCTCACATTGTAAAATAGAAAACTGAGGTTCAGAAGCTCCCAAGGTCATATAGATATTAAGTATCAGGTTTGAGATAAGAACCTGAGTCTTTCCTGACTAAGAAGTCCAGCACTCTATTATATGAACAAGACTTTGAGATTAGAAATCTTTGAATTTGTGGAGGAATTATTACTTAAAATAATATGTTCATATATATGTATATATGTATATGCACATATGTGTGTTTATGTGTAGGAGAGGCAATATAACAAAGGGAATATAAAATTGAGATGGCATGGTGGGTAGAGAACTGGCCTGGAAGACGTTGGTTCCTCTTACCTTTGATACGTGCTATCAGTGTGACTGGGCATTTGCTGACTCTTTTTAAGGCAGCATAGTTATGCTGCATTACAAGCAGTTAGAATATTGGGCCTGGAGTTAGGAAGGTCTGAATTCAAATATAATCTCAGACACTTAGCTATATGACCTTGGGCAAGTCACTTTACTTTTGCCTCAGTTTCTTTAGTTGTAAAATGGGGAAAATAAACTTTGCAAAGTTGTTTGGATCAAATGAAATATTTGTAGAAAAAGCTTAGGATAGATCCTACCATATTCAACATTCTATAAATTTTAGCTATTGTTATGATGGTTATGATGACAATTATAATGATGATGCATTAGTGGAGAGTTTTTGCCCTGGGAACTTTACTATATCAGTAAAGTTACAGATCTAGAGCAGAGAGAAACAATATCATGTTAGGCTAAAATATGTGTTAACCTAGCACCCAAGTTTGTGTGAAGCCTTGGATAAATGTCACGTATTAATAGCAAATGTTCTGTTTCCAACAGGTCTTGAAAGATTTTCTCTTTTGTACTCTGTTGTTCAGGTGTGGCTAGGATTAGATGACCTTGAAGGCCTTTTCCAATTCTAAGGTGTTGTAATTCAGTGATTCTGTGATCCTTGTCTAGTACAGCAGAGCTTGGGACATCTCTGTGGTCATGTTGCCATGGTACTCACAAGTTTTATTATAGCTCCTTTATTTTTAGTGTGATCTTTCTTGAAATTCTATGTTTACTTCATTCTTCTCCCTCATTTATGTTTTACTGTTAAAATTTGAAAAGAAGTGAGATAGCTTCTATATGGGCAGCAATTAGTGGACTATTCTGTGGACTTCTTAACATTCACTGTACCTAAGCCAGCTCCAGCCTCATTTTTGGAGGAAAAAAAAGGATTATATTGGGCAAAGGGAAGAGTACCATGGAGTCTGAAGCAGTTTTCACCTCCCCTATTTGACTCAGGAAAAGATTCTAGTTACATAGGCTAAATTTTCTCCTTGATATTTTTCTGAGTGTCCTTTCAGAACTTTAGCAGTTCTAATGTTATCAAAGCCTAGTAACATGGTGCTTTTCATTCTTTCACTTTTTTTCCCCTTGTTCTGCTCTTTATTTATTGTGGTTGCTTATTTCTTTCTTCTTTTGACTCATCATTGTGATACCTCAGTTCGTGAAAACTCTCAGGCTGTGACTGAAAAGCCCCTGAGAACATTTAGGAAATGCCTAAAATTAGCTGTATTGTTTTCAATATTAAATATATCCTAGTGACAGAATAGCAATTAACTTTTATAAGCTTGAATTTAGATGTCTACATGTTCCCTCACCATCCTCACATTAGGAAATAACTGAGCAATTGATGATTTAAATGTTGTTACTTTTCAGTTAATAAAGTTGTTAGGCTACATTACCGAGGAATTTTTGCATACACTGGAAATAGTGGCACTTTTTCCCTTGGTTCCCTCTTTAGTCTGATATATTTTATATGTAGTTTTAAGGCAAATTCATGCTATAAGGTTAGTTCCAAAGGGCTTGTCATAATGCTAAATTTACTAATGAGGAAGACCAGAATGGACATCTTTAGCTTTGATAAAACTTTTGAGTTCTACAAGGTTATCCATAGGGCAATATATAGCTTCTTGTCAGGGGGCTCTATTAGAAATAACTTTTTTTTTTAAGGATATGGGGGATAATTTAATTCTTAGTGTACTGTAAGCTTGAATGGAACTTCATGAGAGAAAACCAGATCAGAATGGACTAAACAAATGATAATTTGGTAATGTAGATTATTCAGAGGTGAAGGATTCTCTAAATAATGATCTGTTCCCATGCCCATTTTTTCTTTCATTCATTTGCTAAAGTATCTTTCTTTAGCTAAGGCAATAATTGGTCTAGATATTTAGGCTAGAAGGAATCTTATCAAATATCAGGATTTCCCTTTCCTCTTAACTTACCTTGCCCCCATTTTAAGGGAAGAGAAAGGTTATGATTTATAAAAGGGAGGTGACTTGTTCAAGATCACTCAGAAGCAGAGCTGAGATTTGAACTCAGGAACTTTATTCCAAACCCAGAGCTCTTTCTACAATTTCTTGTTGCTTTTCTAAGACAAAGAGGTAGGATGAATTTCTTCTCACATTGATAAGAAGATAAATATCACTTCCAATTTCTTTTAGTTGATCCTTTTATTACTTCAAGTAAAGGTAATTTCTAGGAGTGGTAATGCAAGGATGAATCACATATCTGGGCTCTTCTTTGGGCTTAGCCAAAGATACAGAATGTGAAAATGAGATCTAAATTTGTCTATAAAGTCTACAAAATAGATGCTTAGTAAATGAATGGAGAAAGCATAGTTAAACTGAAAGCTATGCATACATGAAAGAGATTACAATTTCATTGGAGTGTAAAGGAAACAATATATGAAAACAATCCCTTTCCCAAGAACTTAATTCTTCTAAAGAGATACCATGGGTGTCCAGATAGAAGTAATAGACTGGAAGGATGGTCTCCAGTAAGAATGTGGAGGTTTTTAACCTTTTAAAGATAGGTTATAGGGTTTTGTGCTTTATCCTAGAAGTACAAGGGAAACATTAGCAGTTTTTGAATGAAAGAGTGACATGTCCAATCTGTGCCTTAGGAATATTAGTTTTTTATTTGTGAAGAGTGACTATTATGTACTTGGTTTGTTAGATTAAATCATTGCTAAGGAGATTGTAGAATTATGTATAATGAACTAAATTGAGATATCCAATTAAGATATCTAGGACAGCAAATGGTTGTTTTCTCTGCTCTTAAAAAATATCTATAAATATTCTTGCTTATTTTGGTAATGAGTTTCAGTGTTTAACAATTTTCATAGAATATTCTTCTGAATATCTGTCCTAAATGTCCAATTCATTTAAGTTCTATGCATCCTCTCTCCCCAATTTTTAATGAAAATAGTGGTTGATAGTCTGGCAAATAGATAAGAGATCAAAGCGTTACAGATTTAGTGCTGGAAGGAGCCTTAGAGGCCAGCTGGTTCAACTTCCTAATTTACAGATATGGGAATTGAGGCACATAGTGGTTTAGTGACTTGCCTAAGGTCATATAAGCAGAGGGAAGATTTAAGCCAGTGATGTCCTGGAACTAACTTGAAACCTGTAAGTTTGTTGTTTTCATTTTAAACCTTGAAAATCAGCAAATTCTACAAATCAGAGTTTAACTTTTTAATTATTTTGTTGATTGTTTAGACTTGAGTGATAGAAAAAAATGTTAATAATTCAGATTAAACTTAAAAGTTTACCATTGGTACTTTTTTTCCCCCTTGAGACCAGTTAAACATCACAACATACCTCTGATTTGAATGCTGATCCTCACACTTCCAAATGTAGCATTCTTTCTGTTGGAATGACTTTAGTAGGCCCGGGTTCAGGTTCTTTATGAAAAAGACAAAGAAAATGGGATTGTTATTTGATCTGACCTTGCCTTAGGCAACTCTATAAGTCTCTAAGTTATAACTTAGTTTCAGATTTTCATTGATAAGAGTTCCTTGCATCCATGAGAGGGAAAAAAAAAGGGAAGGAAGGAGAAGGGAGAAAAAATGAACAGTTGATTACCTCTTTTACATAACCATTTCCATTGATATATTGGAAAATTGTTATTCTTTTAGTGAAAGGTTGACTTCTTTACCAACTTATTTCCTGTTCAGCTTTTAAAGTCCCACTTAAATGCCACTATCATGAAATCATTCAGTAAGTATTTATTAAGCATTTACTCTGTGCCAGGCACTGTATAAGCTTAGGAGATACAAAGGCAGAAAAGTCATCCAAAGAAAAATAGTTTCTTCTGTTAGATTCCATATATCCTAACGAGTTAGATATGTTAATACATAAATAATGTAAGATATACATACACATATATCTATCTGTCTGTCTATCTATCTAATGTGAAGATAATCTTAAAAGAGACAGCATTAATAGCTGGAGATACCTGAAAATGTATCCTGAAAAATGGTAGAATTTGAAGGGAAGTGATGAAGGAAGTGAAAAATCTAGGCAATTTTAAAAGGTGGAGGTGAAGGTACAGAGCATTTCAGGCATGGTAGAGAACCAATGCAAAGGTATGGAGATTAGAGATGAAGTGTTTTATTAGAGAAATTTCAGGTAGGACAGATAGTGTCATTGGCCCATAGAATACATAGAAGGGGTAAGGAAGGTACAAACATTGGAAATATAGGAATGGGACAGGTTTTACTTTTCAAACAGTTTACATCTTTGATCTTTAAGATAATAGGAAACCACTTGATCAGGTTGGCATTGTCAGACCTATGCTTTATGAAAATTACCTTAGCAGTTGAATGGAAAATGGATGGGAATGGAGCATGGAGACCCATTAGAAGGCTTTTGAATAGTACAGGAGAAAGGTTATGAGGATCTGAACTAGGGCTTTGGTTTTATGAATAGGGAGGAAGAAATATATGTGATAGATACTGTTAAGTAAGAATGACAGAATTTGAAAATGGATTGGATATGTAAAGTAAGGATGAGTACTTAAGGATGGAACTGAGATTGTGAGCCTGAGTGACTGGGATGATGATGGTGTTTTGACAGAGAAATTCCAAAGGGGAAAAGGGGTTTTAGGAGAAAAATTTTAAGTTCCAGTGTAGACTTGAGCTTAAGAATCCCTATGGTATATCCAGTTTTATTTATCCAAGAAGCAATTAAAGATATGTGACTATAACTCAGAGGAGAGACTAGGGCTGAATATGTAATGTACATCTATGCAGGTATTTGATAGGAATTTTTGAATATTTGAAGGGAGATGATGAAACTATTAAGTGAAGTAGTATAGAATAAAAAGAGAAAGGGCCTAGGATCAATCCTTGGGGCACACACAGTTTTAAGACTTGACTTGGAAGAGGAACCAGAAGATTGAAAAGGAATTGTTTGATAGGTGGGAAGGAAACCAGGAAACAAATCTAGAGAATATCCAGAAGGAGAAGGTGATTGACAATGCCATATAATATGGAGTTGTCATTGAAGGTCAGAATTGAGGGGGAAAAAGACCATAAGATTTGGCAATTAAATTTTGGAGAGAGTAATTTTAGCTGAATGATCAGGTCAGAAGTCTGATTGTAGAGGGTTTGGAAGACAATGAAAGTGGGAGAAAGTGAAGACTTTTATTGTAGATGTACAGATGTAGATGGTTTTCCCAAAAAGTTTATCTAGAAGGGGAGGAGGAATACAGGATGATAGCTTGTAAAGTTGGTAGAATGAAATTGATGCTGTAAGAATTTATCATTTTTTTTGTAGTGTAGTTATTTTTATATTCTATCTCCCTATGTTCTAAGTTCTGTGAGGTTGCGGACCTCTTTTTTTATATTTTTTATTTTTATTAAAGCTTTTCATTTATATAACATATGTATGGGTAGTTCCCCAGCATTGATCTTTACAAAGCTTTCCATTACAAATTTTACCCCTTCCTTTACCCCCCCTTCCCCTCCACTCCCCTAGATGGCAGGAAGGCAGACCTCTTTTAAAGTTGAATTGAATAATTGGAAATTAAATTATCGAATCCTGAAAAATGAATGGGTGAAAGAGCAAATCATAGACACAATCAGTATTTTCATCCAGGAGAATGACAATAATGAGACAACATACCAAAATTTGTGGGATACGGCCAAAGTGGTTATAAAGGGCAATTTTATATCTCTAGTTGCTTACTTGCATAAAATAAAGAAAGAAAAGATCAATGAATTGGGCTTATTATTAAAAAACTAGAAAAAGAACAAATTAAAAATCCTCAGCTAAACACCAAATTGGAAATTCTAAAAATAAAAGGGGAAATTAATAAAATTGAAAATAAGAAAATTATTGAATTAATAAATAAAACTTAAGAGTTGGTTTTATGAAAAAAACAACAAAATAGGTAAGCCTTTAGTTAATTTGATAAGAAAAAGGAAAGAGGAAAATCAAATTGTTAGTCTCAAAAATGATAAGGGAGAACTTTCCTCCAATGAAGAGGAAACTAGAGTAATAATTAGGAGTTACTTTGCCCAACTTTGTGCCAGTAAGTTTGATAATCTAAATGAAATGGAGGAATATCTAAAGTTGAATTGAATTTTTAAAACTTTTTAAGGAAGGAAGGAAATAAGCATTTATTAGACATCTACTTTGTGTCAGGTAGGAGGGCGTTAGGTGGTTCAAGGAATAGAATACTACACCTGGAGTCAGGAAGGTCTGAGTTCAAATCTAGTCTCAAATACTTACTAGCTATGTGACTCTGACCAAATCATTTAATGTGTTTGTCTTAATTCAGTGAAGCAGGAAATGGCAAACCATACCAGTATCTTTACTAAGAAATGGCCTTATAGTCCATGGGATCATGAAGAGTTGGCCATGACTAAAACTACTAATCAACAGCTGTCAGTCACTGTACCTTAAGCACTTTACAGATATCTCATTTGTTACCACATCTTGGAAATAAGTGCTATTATTTTCCCTATTTTACAGTTGAAGAAACAGGCCCATAGGATTAAATAATTTACCTAGGGTCATACAGGTAGTATGTAAGGCCAGATTTGGTCTTTCTGATTCCAGGCCCAGCTGCTCTTACCTACTTCACTTCTTAGATATTTCTATGGGCAGATTAAGTAAGTATCCTTTGATGAGTTTAAAAAAAAAAGTCAGAAAATCTTTTGGTAAATATTATAGTATCTTGTCTTTTACATAACATTTCACAGTTAAAAATTAATTTTATATAATTATCTTTCTGGCTAATCAGTATCCTTGTGAATTATGTAGAATTTATGTAATTATGTAGAATTAAGTATTTATGTTCTTATTTCCAGGATGACACTAGTTAGGGCCATAGAGGCTAAATAACTTGTCACCCATCTAGTGAGTGGCAGAAGAATGATTTGAAGCTAGGTGTCTTAGTATAAGTCCAGGGAACCATATAGCCTTTTATTAAAACAGTAAAGTGATTATTCCCACTGTCATGTATAAAATTTCCAGTTTCCACATTTATTTAATTGATGTTTTCATAAATAAGGCTGAACTTATCCTAGAAAGTTACTCTCTAAAAATAAAATCTTAATTTTTTGATTCAGATTATTCTAAAAGTTTGTGGAAATCTGGCTTCAGATACTTACTAGCTATGTGACTCTGGGCAAGTCGTGTAATCCCAAATGCCTCAAAAGTAAAAAAGAAAGAAAGAAAGAATTGGAATAACTGGAGAGACTGAAACTTAATACATTTTTGATAAGGTATTTCAATGACTTGGGATTTTCCAGAGGTTTGCTATCATCTCCTGACCTACTTGAGGAACCATTTAGGGCATTTCTCAGCTCTGAGAATAAAAATATTTATGAATGTTATACAAAGGAAATCAATAACCATGAGGTTGTACCATCATTCTATTTAGAGTTGAGAAAACCAACTGAGTAATGGAGAACTATTTATATTTGCATTTTATCTCATTCATTTTTCCAAATGCTGTCAGAAGACCTTTTAGTATCTTCTAATTTAAATTGCACAGACAAGTATGGCAGAGCTATGGAATCCTCATCAAAGATTTGACCTGTTTTCTTGATGGCTTTTGTGATGACATTCATTTAGCTGACTTCTCCTCAATCTAGAAGTTATTCTTAATAAAAAAAAGTTATTTTACCTGTCAATTTTTTTTGTCTTTAAGTGTTTTGCATGAAAAAAAAGTATTCATATAATACTTAAGAAAATGACCTTTTCACAGTTTGCAAAATAGGTTTGCCTAAGGTATATGCTGTAGAATGCAAATATTTTACATGGCAAGGGTAGTGGTATTTCTTTATTTGAAAATGACTATGAATGCCTTAAATTGCCATTTTCTGGATTCAAGAACATTTTTTTCCCCCTCGATGTTTTGAGTTTTCTTTATGCCAGTTTTCTTGGTTATTTGGAATTTTGGAAGAATATGGTTCCCAATAGAATAAAACTTTCCTTCTTCTTGTCTTACCATTTTGATGTAGACAGGAATAGTTGCTGATTCCTTATTTTGGCCAGAACATCATAAGTATCATCAACCTCATCCTGGGAAGATAGAGGATCACCTCCAAATATTAAAAAAAGAAAAAGCTAAACAAAACCTGAGAAATGTAGTTCTATTACTCTCTTCTGAGTATGTGGAAATAGTTACGCCTTTTTCATGTATTAGGAATGGTAAGTAGTTACTTTAAATTGTTAGTACAAGACATATTCTAAGGGCCTACTTTAAGTCTGTGAGGAAGGAAAAATGACTTAGATTTATGGAGGGCATTGCTATTTACAAAGTATTCCACAACCCTGTGAGATAGGCAGTTATTCTGTTTTCATATTATGATTTGAAAATTATTATCCTTATTTTAATAGAAGAAGGAATGAAGCATGAGAATTTAGGTTTTGCCCTGGATCATACAGCTAATGATAGAGCCAGGATGAGCCCAGGTCATTTAATTTCCAAGTCCAAGTTTCTGTCCACTCTATTATTTTTATTACCTTTCCACAAATTAAATATTAGTGATATATGATGATGTACCAGAGGCCAGGATTCTAGTTCAAGATGTCACTTGCTTATGGGCACATTCTTTAACACCTCAGGGTTTCAGTTCCTTATGTGTATAAGAAGGGGATTGGCAGAGCCTCTTTTTGTGTCCCCTGTGCCTGGTATATAATAAGTATTTAATAAATGCTTAGTGACAGACTAGAAAAGGAGTTCTGAATCTGAGATTCAGAATATATATGTATTTATGTTCACTATAAAGGGTTTCTCTTGTAATTCTATGTAATTTATTTTATGCATTTAAAAACATTATTGAGAAGTGCTCATAGGCTTCACCAGACTGCCAAAGTGGGTCTATGACTCAAAAAGTTAAGAACCCTGATTTTTTTTTTTAGGTCCCCTTCTAGTTCCAACATTCTCTGACCTTGTTTATGTGGGTATGGACATGATTGTAATTGAAGCACTATTTTCCTTCTCTCCCCAATTTTTAATTTAATAATGGGAAAAGAAAAAACACACATTGCACGTGATTTCCAATATTTCCCTAAAAGCAAAGTGACACAATTTTTTTCCCTAAAATTTTGACAGTGAACTATTGTATTGAAGAACTAAAGATAAAACATCAGCAGAAAAAAATTCCAATATCTAAATCCATGAGTTTTTTGTTACTTCAGTTTTGAGAATAGAAAGTGATTATATTCACTGCTTTCCTTTGATCAGAACTATTGCCACATAAAAATATTTTTGCTAAGCCATTTGTGTAAAACACAGGATTTGTAAAATGTAAGTGTGTTTTCATTGTTCAGTATTGGGGGCTAGTATTGTAGTACAGTGAAAGTCCAAATTGAAAAGGTAGTTTTAAGGTTAGAAAAAATGGAGTATAGGAAAACCTTGAAGTGTGGGAGGTAACTCAGTTTTTTTTTTGTTGTTGTTATTGTTGTTGTTGTTGTTTGTTCTTTATCTTTATTTTTTTTTCTTATTTTTTTTTTCTTTTTGCTGAGGCAATTGGGGTTAAGTGACTTGCTCAGGGTCACACAGCTAGGAAGTGTCTGAGACCAGATTTGAACTCAGGTCCTCCTGACTTCAGGGCTGGTGCTCTAACCACTGTATCTTTATTTTTTTTGAGAGGAATTGGGGTTAAATGAATTGCCCAGGGTTCACATAGCTGGTAGTGAGTGTTAAGTGTCTTAGACCAAATTTGAACTCAAGTCCTCCCGACACCAGGACTGGTGCTCTATCCACCACACCATCTGTCTGCCCTGATAACTGAGTTTTAACTTGAATCTTGTTTTTGTTATTGTTTGTTTGTCTATTTTGTTGTCTTAATGTAATTAGGAGAAGATAAAGGGAAAAGAGCATATGGCCTTCTATAAGGATATTTTTTTCAGCTTTCTGTATTTAGAAGGCATAGCCTAATTTCCTTGACATAAATACTAACATAAATGTCTTTTTCTTGTTAAAGAAAAAGTTTTACAATAGGAATTTAGTTTTAATATTGATATATATATATATATATATATATATATATATATATATATATGTTAAAATGGCTCTGGTGAGGCTGATGTATTCCTCCTCTTTCTCTAATGTGTTGATTGATTTCAAAATTCTTTCTATGTTGTGGTAGTATTTAAAAAATAGAGAATTTTTATTGTGAATAATATCTTCTTATTTTATATCAATATTTTTCAGTTTAAATCTCTTTCACTTTGATCTTCTGTCAGTGAAAAATGGCCAGATTTTTAAAGGGTTAAAGAATTGTGGTCGAAAGAATTGAAGATTGGATGAAGAGATTATATGAGTATAGATAGTATAAATAAGTTCAGGTCTGCAGACCCAGAAAAATTAACAGAGTACTCAAAGAACTTGTACATATAATCACAGAGTAGGCAGTTTTTAAGGATTCATGGAGAACTAGAGAGGTGACAGAAGACCACAGAAGAATAAATGCAGTATTTGTTTCCAAAATTTCTAGAACCTAGGCCCAATGGCCTAGATACTGAAAAATTCTCTATCATATTATATTGTGATCATGTGGCAAACAAAATGCTTATTACAGGAAAACATGAAAGTATGAGTTCACTAAAAATGTCATATTCTGGATATTGTTGTTATTATGGCAAGTAATATAAATGTAGACCTAATATAGTTAAATTTCAGCAAGACATTTAGTAGAGTCTTTTCTGATATTTGGACAATATGGTATAATTATTTGGATTTATGATACATAGTTAGAAAGACTTGTGGCTGGTTCAGTAATCATGTCCAGAGAATAGTAATGAATAAATTGATGCTAACCTGGATTGAAGTGTTTAGTGGGATACCGCAGGGTGAGGATGTAGAAGGAATGTTTATAACATAATTGTGGATTGCATAACTCTAGAAAGGATAGTTAACATAATAGATGATTGTCAAGGCTGAAAAGAATTTTCATAGATTGAAACTATGAGCCTAAAATAATGAGTGAGATTAAATAGAGATAAATATAAGTATACTGGACCAACTATTTGAGCCTGAGCTCCAAGGTTACTTGCCTTTTATCCTTTATGTACCTATTTATCTACGTGTTTCTTCTATTAGTGTGCAAGTTCCTTTAAGGCAGGAATTCTTTTTGTGTTTTTGTAATTTTTTTTTTTTTTTGCCTTTCTTTGAATGCTGTTTTTTACCTATCTTTATGCTAGCATTTAGTTTAATGCTTGACATATAGTAAGTACCTAATAAATATTTTTTGATGGTTTGATTAAAAAAAATGAACTGCAAAAATTAGTATGAGATCAGGGCTGATAATAGTTTATTGAAAAACATCAGAATTGGTTAATTTCAGTCTCATTTGACATGTCTGTCAAAAAATAACAAAAACCCCAACCCCCAAATTCGTGAAACAAATGCAGTCTTAATTTGCATCAATAGAAGTGTAATATTTGGACAAAGGGTTATAATCTTCCTAGTATTCTGCATATGTCTAATCATATTTTATTCCATTATGTTGTTTCTTCGCAAAGATCCTGGGGTAGTTTGCTATTTCTTTCTCAAGTTGAGGAAACTGAGGCAAACAGGATTAAGTGACTGGCCCAGGATCACACAGCTAGTAAGTTGTCTGAGTCTAGATTTGAGCTCAGGAGATGAATCTTACTTATTCCAGGCCTGGCACTCTGTTCACTGTACCACCTAGCTGCCCCTTGTTCCTTTGTAGACGTTATATTTTAAGAAGAAGCTTAGTGAATTGGAAGTAGTTCAGGAAAATAATGACCAGGATCATGAAGGCTTACTTGGGCAAACTTCATAATTCCTTATCTCTAAACAGAGGGAATTGAACTGGACAGCCTCAGAGACCCCTTGTAAAGTATTTAACTCCTTCATCTTAAGTCTTGATTAATACATGCTAGTTATGAAGCCCAGGGTGAGTTGCTTAACTTCTTATAGAGATGTCCTAGGAAACTCTCAAAGGTTTTCAGTAACTAGAAATAAGTTGCTCTTGTGGATCAATGGAGTTTCCACACTAAGATTTTCTTAGAGTGATGAAATCACTGCTTTAGATCTACTCCATGCTCATCAGCATAAGCTTATTTTGCAGTTATAGTCCAGTAAAAAGTACACTAAAGCACAATAGTATTTTATAGTTACTATAAACTTTAGATGAATTTCATTTGAAATTGACAATTCTTTGAATAAGATATTATAGTGGTTCTAACTTTTTTTTGTTACTCATAGCACAGTGTTCTTTTCCATGAAGATTTTCATAGACTCAGTGTTTCAGTAAGCAATGAATAAGAGCTTCCTTGCCCTTTCTTAATAGATCTCCATACCCATTAACCAAGCCTTGGAATTCCTGCACTTCTCATTTCACTGCTCTGCTAACTTATTATTATTTTTTTTTTTCCTGAATCATTGGGGTTAAGTGACTTGCTCAGGGTCATACAGCTAGGAAGTATTAAGTGTCTGGTCCTTTTGACTTCAGGGCTGGTGCTGTATCCATTATGCCACCTAGCTGTCCCAACTCATTCTTTTTATTTACTTTTCCAGGACTCACAGGGATGGAATCAGAAGTAGTTTGGGGCCTGCACAGATAGAGCTATTATTATGACCTTCAGCAAACTGCCCTATAGATGCATTATGGTACAGTATATACAGTATTGGGCCTGGATTCAGGAAGAGTTCAAAGTTTAATTTCAGACAATATATAGCGCATATCATATAACATCCCTTTGCCTTAGTTTACTCAACTGTATATAGTGCTAACCTTGTAAGGTTGTGAGGCTCAAATGAGATAATACTTGAAAAAAGCACTTAGCACAGTGCCTACATATAGTAAGTAGTATATAAGTACTTATTCCCTCCCCACTAATTTGTAGCTGGAGGTAAGGGCTGCTGGAAGATGGAGTTTAGAGGTATACCTGATGAATCTTTGTGGCTTTTGAAAAGCACTAAGGAACTTGAAGTCTGTTCCTATTTGGTAGGTGATGATAATGAAAGTCAGAAAAATGAGTTTTGCAAATATTTTTTTCACTTAGTATGTGGCAGAGCAGTGACTGCAATCTTCAGGCTGATTTCATTGAGCAATTAAAGTTCCTTCCAACTCAAGGATTCTGTAAACTTGGAAGTACTTAAAGGAAATGTCTTGATAAATTCTTTTTGATTTCTTTTGCCAGAAACAATGCTATAGTCACCTTGGATATCAAGGATGTTTTATTCCACCCTTGAAACTGAGTAAACTAGAAAAAAACCTTTATTTTTCTGTTCTTTATTTTATCATATGGGAAATATTTTATGACTGTGTCTTGAAAGTTTGTCTCTAGAGAAGACACTTGCAACAAGTGCAACAAGAAACTGCTAAGTTTTGTTGTTACTGTGCATTTCTCCTTGGACAGAATCGTTGTAATTGCATGTAGTAGCGCAGATAGCATAGCTTTTGGAGAATAGTAATTTGTGTCCACATAGTGCATTTCTTCCCAGGTGTTAAGTATAGTTTGTAAACATATTTCATTAATCCACAACGAATCCTTGAAGAGTCTTTTTTTAGAGGTTGAGTTGTAGAATTCCTATTATTATGCACAGTGTGTTAAAAACAGGTATATAAAAAGATAAATAATATGTATTTTACTCTATGAAGCTGGTATAGGTATTTGCATAAAACACTTTGTTTTCAGCTAAGATGGCAGAGTGCTGATAGTGAAGATGTTCTTGACCTAACCTATAGCATTCCTGTGGTTTTCAGAGTAATTATAGATTTTTAAAATTCAAGAGATATTAAGAGAGTGTCACTGAGGGGTACGTGCAAAGCAATATTGTATTCATACAAGCCCTTTCTTCTATGAAATGTTCTAGATTCTGTGGCTGTGTCTTATAGTAGAGTTCTGGCTTCATTACTTAACTCATTATGCAACCTTGAACCAGAAACCCTGTTCGGAGACTTAGTTTTCATGTTTATAATATAGAAATAATTTTATTGTACTTATGATCTGATAGTTAGAGATGAAAGACCATCTAGTCCAACCCTCTCATTTTAAGGATGATGAAACAGAGGTCTAGAAAGGTTAAGTGATACTTTGCCAAAGCCACACATATAGTAGAGATAGTAAGGAGGGGAACTAGAATTTGAACTCAAGGAGTTCTCTGATCCTCAAATCACCCAGACCATGTTTGTGGTATCCATCACATGAGCTGATATAAAGGTAATGCTTTAATTTATCTTTAGAGTTCTTGAAGGTTTACAAAACACTTTTCCAGAAGGGAAAGTAAAGTAGAAGTAATGCAAGTTTTTGTTACTTTTATTTTACAGATGATAACAAAGACCAAAAGGTAAAGAGATTTGCCCATATTAGTAAAGCTAAGGAAATAGAGGAGCTGGCATACAATGAAAAAATAATTCACATTTCTTTGTGAAATAAGAGCTTTAGAGGTTTATGTTGCATTATCTTCACAATTTTTTGAGGTAGGGAATATAAGCCTTATTATCCTTACTTAACATGTGGGGAAACAGTCTCAGTGCGAGAAAATGACCTGTCTTACTATTTCTCTTGCTCCTTTTCTTTTGCTCTTACTTCCTATCAATATCACTGCTCACAATTTTATCTTCTTTTGTAACACATAAGTTTAGTAATCAAGCAAAACAAAACTTAATCTGAAAATATCTCATTTGCATTTCTGATCCATCATCTTTTTGCCTTTTGAAATAGGATGAATGTTGTCTCATCAATCTTTTGAGTGAAGTTATTAGTAATTTGATTTTTCAGATTTAACACGTCTTCCAAAATTGTTTTCCTTTCCCGCATCTTAGCGTATATTTGTCCTGATTGGGTTGCACCTGTTCATATTATTCTTTCCAGGTTTCTCAGAATCTGTGTGTCATTTCTTATGGTGCAGTAATGATCCTTTGCATTCATTTACCATAATTTGTTTAGCCATCACTGTTTTTCCCATTTTGTCCTGTTACTTCCCTTTACACTTTGAATGTGAAAACTAAAGCGAGTTACTGAATATCTCGAAGCCACTTGTCTTTGAGATGATTAGGTTGGCTTAGGTTATATGTATGATTCTTTTCAGTTCTGTGATTTTGTGATACTGTAACTACTGTGTTTTTGGGGGGTATATGTGCTCTTCCATGTTAGGAACAAATCTTAGCACCAGCAGCCTTGAAAATAAGAACATTTATTTGAATGTTGTCATAGTTGCAGAAATACAAGAGAAGGTAGGGAGTTGATACTTGAAGAACAGAAAGAGTAGACTTGGCAATTGGGAAAGAAATTGGAAAAGAAAGCTTGATTACATGAGAAGAGCTTGACAAAAAAAAAGCAGTTATGAGTTTAGCAACGGGAATTCAGTGGATTACATTGGAATTCATTGAGTGGGGGGGTGGCTAGAAGTATTTTAAAATTTGTATAAAAAATATAAAGGAATCTTTGAAACTAGAATGTTACAAGAATGTTTTAAAATTCACATTGACAATGAAATTGTAGTTCTGGGATAGCTTTTTTCATTTCTTTTTTTTTTTTTTGGTCTCTTTCTCATTTTCTTATTTTATTTTATTTTCAAAAGAATTTTGATTCTATTTCTTCTCACAGTCCCAGGAGAATCCCTTTAAAGCTTATTTATATGGCTTTAATTCTGTTTCTAAAACATATAAACCTTTTTTATATCACTTACATTTGTTTTCTCTTTCTACTTACTTTTTCTAGAGAACTGTACCTTATCATGAATATAAAACTTCAATTCCTTTAATTTACAGCTCCTACTTCCACTTTGTCCTCCTTATTCTCTTCACTTGACATTTTCCCATTGAACCTGTTGATTTTTCTTATCATCCTTTGGTATATCTTTCACAAGCCTGGGATCTTAATAAAAGGAAGTAATGTTACAGAATATACTTTTTTTTCTCCCTGTTTAATTTCCTCTGACACCTGTCAATGATTTATATTTGATAGTAATTAAGTACTTGCTATGTGCCAGGCCTTTTTTAGGAACTGGGTTTATAATGAAAAAAAAAAAGATTATTCTTATCCTCAAGAAGTTTACTTGCTGAAAGTAGAATGGATTAGAAATGCTGGAATCCGGAAAGTACAAAAGAAGGAACAAATTAATGAAAAGTAATTAATGTGCTTAATATGTCAAGTGCTTTGTCGAGAGTTAGAGAGGCAGGTAAGAGATGAAGGTTGGAGTGCAGAGTCATGGCATGAACGCCATTACTGGTCTGTCACGTTTTACACAAGCCTTTAATGCATTGTGAACTGTGGGGACTTTGTTAGTACTTCAAGGTACTGAATTGCGTGCATTATTCAGATTCTCACTGCATATTTCTATTGATCTGGAATTATTTACTTTATTTTACATAATTATAACTTTGAATTTGAATATCTGTAATTACTTCACTAGGTAGCCATGATGGACTTAGCAGTGTTTGTAGAAACAGAATGATCTTATTTGGAATTAGAGTCTTTTTTTATAATTGGGGAAGGCAAAATTAGGCAAGTAGAGTTAGGCAGGGAGAAAAGCTGAATTTAAGGGATAATGTAAAATAGTTAATTAAAATGAAATTTGGAATGGAGGAAATAAGAAAAAGCTGCAAGAATCATACTTTTTTTTTTCTTTGAGTTACAGTTAAGAGAATCAGATTGTTAAACCTTGAGTTAGAACCTTAGAGTTTACCTAGATTAGTTTTCTCATTTTTCATGAGGAAACTAATGCCAAGGAATTTAGGAATTCAACCAAAGTAATTCAATTAAATGGGGGTAAAGCTGGGATTGGAAACCAGTTGTCTCCATATGTGCCTGCATGTGTGTGTGTGTGTGTGTGTGTGAGAGAGAGAGAGATGAGAGAGACAGAGACAGAGAGAGAAACACACAGAGAGAGACATAGAGACAGACAGAGAAAGAGCCAGAGAGAAGTAAGACTGCTTGAGATGGGGTGCTTGAGATAGGACAAGAATCTTTTTAAGATGAGTTTAACTTGAAATCTTTGGTAGATCTAGTTATATAAACTGGAGGAATCATTTGACAATTGGAAAATTGTGCCTAATAAGCTAAAAACATAAAGATCTTCCTTAAAAGTGGAATTTGGATGTCAGGTCCAATGTTTAAATACCTCAAAACACCTACCTACCATTTATGAGTTTTTTTAGCTGTCTATGGAAAGAGCTTTCTCAGAGACAGTTGAAAGTGCCAGTTGTAAAGATAACTAGCTCACAAGGATTGCTGAGATCTCCAAGAACACATAGTAAGTGCTTAATAAATGCATTTTCTTCTATTGATTCATTCATTCATCCATGAGTTTGAAGAAAAATCTCTCATGGAGCAAAATAGAAAGTCTATAGTCTTTTTTTTCCTACCCTTATTATCTAGCTTTATGCCCCTTTCATTTTTTTCTTATAACTTATATTTTGCATGGTTTCCCTTTGCTTTGGCACATCAAGTCTTCCCAGCAGGGATTCTTAATGTGATGTTTAGTGATCCCTATTTCGATTTCAGTTTGACACCACTGCTCTAGGGAATTCTGCAGAATTTCTCAAGGAGGCTCATTCAGGGTTATCTTAAAGGTTACTGTTTAAGAGACATTGACTTACTGACTTACAGTAGGTAACTTAGAGCTAAAAATTAGAAACCTACATCTTCCTTTAAACATTATTATATTAGCAATACCTTACATTTCTATATTACCATGAAGTTTTAAAGTGATATTTCCAGTACCATTTCATATGAGAAAAACTTAAGAATTGATTTTGCTTTTTCATAAAAAGGTTAAATTTGTGTACTCAGCAAAACATCAGAAAAAGATTCCTTTATTTTTTGTGAGATATGTTGTGACATCTAATTTTTTTTTTAAATGTAAGGGACAGGCAGTATTTAACTGAAATTGTGGGCAGATATAATCATTCAAATCAGGAAGCTTTTATTAAATATCTACTGATTATCTGCCAGGCACTAGAATACAAAGAGAAAAACATTACTTTCCATGAATATAGGGTATGATTTGGGAACCTTAACATACTATAAAGGCAAGATGTTTATTTTGAGGGTGTCTTAAGCTAATAACTCTAGAATTAGTTTCTTCTAATTTCTTAGCTAGGTGATTTAGAGAATAAGATTACTAGATCTGTTGTCAGGAGGAACTGAGTTCAAATCCAACCTCATATTTATAAATTTTGTGATTCTGGACAAGTCTCTGAATCTCTCTTTGCCTCAGTTTCCTCATCTGTAATATAGAGATGATATTAATGACACCTACTTCTCACAGTTGTTATGAAGATTAAAAAATGAATTATGATTGCAAACCTGAATATGCTTTATAAATGCTATTTTTGTTATTCCTTTATTCATTCATGGTATATAGACCTTTTATAAACCTCAAAGTGAGAAGTGTGTGTGTGTGTGTGTGTGTGTGTGTTTGTTTGTTTATATATATATATGTATAGTGATTTCTTCTTATTAACCATAATAGCATTTGTAAATAATAAATTGATGATTAGTAATTTAATATGTCCAGAATAAAGGAAGTGCCTTTTGCTATCTGTTCTTGTCACATTACTCTAGATTATTGTGTTTAGTGTTAGCATCATTATCACCAATCAGTAGACATGTATCAAGTGTTTTACCATGTGCCAGACACTGTGAATCATCTTGATTGTCATTATTAAATAAGTGCCTCACTTCAGTGGTTCCTTTGGTATTTACAAATTGCTATTGTTACTAGTAAGTAATTTTTTTTAATAGATTAAGATTTAAATAGCTAAATCCTCTAATTTATTGACAAGTCAACTTGTTTGCTAATAAGTTTAGAGAATTGGAGACAGCTTTTACCATCTACTTTCTTTGTTTCAATTGATGCATATTACTAATCATAATTAAACAAAAGTTTTACTCCTTAAAGTACCCTTGAAGAATTCAAAATTATTTAAAGACTAAATAACTTATTCCAATAGATTTGGCAGATCAAAGATTCTGTCAGAGAAACAATAAATAACTTCATTAAAAATAATGAGAATGAGATAACATAGCAAAATTTTTGGGATGTAGCCAAAACATTTTTTAGTGGAAAAACCATATTTCTATTTGTTAAGCAAAAGAGAAAAAAGAACAAATCAATTAATTGGGCATACAATTAAAATTTTTTAAATTAGTAAATTTTAAAACTTCAGTTAAATACTGAAGAAGAAATTCTGAAATTCAAAGAGATTAGCAACCTTTAAAGCTTTGAGACAGCTGGCGTATAGTGGTAGGTTTGTAGTCAGGAAGACCTGAGTTCAAATGAGGTCTTAGACACTTAATAACTTTGTTACCCTAGGCAAGTCACTTAACCTCAGCTTCCTCATCTATAATATGAGGATAATAATAGCACTTACTTCTCAGGGTTGTTGGAGAACCAAATGAGATATTATTTGTAAAAGTACTTATTACAATGTATGGCACATAATAGGTACTTAATAAATGCTTAAGAACTTTTTTTCAGGAAAAAATAAAATTGATAAATCATTAACTAATAGCTCTCTCTACCTCCCCAAATCCAAATACCATTGCTTTAGAGCAAAATGTATTTTTACTTTATAGTTAAAGTATGGTAGCTCATTCTGAAAATTTTCATCTTCCCTTTGCATTTATAAATTCATTTGGGGGCACTTTAAGGCACTCTATTATGTGAGTATATACCAAAAAAGTCGTAGATAAGGAAGTGTCCTGTCTATGTTGCTGTGAACCAGATTTTTTTTTTTTAAGGCTGAAATCTAAACTTGGAGGGAAATGAAAATAAAGTTGCAAATATAGATACTAACTTTTCATTACTTTATATATTGTCCATATGTTTTCTTCATTTTATGTTATCATCTTCAATCATTTAACAAAAAAAGCATTATTAAGTGCTTATTATGTTCTAGGCACTCTACTAAGTACTAGGGATAGGTTACCAAGGCAAAAGACAAACAATTCCTTCCCTCTGCCTTTAAGATTTTATAGGGAAGACAGTATATGTCCAATATCGGAGGGAATGGTATTGGGAAAGAGATTTCTGGAAGATAGCTTTTGGGCTCATAGTTGGATGGCTTCTGCAAAGAACCCCCTGTATGAGACCTAATCTATCATAGAATACAAATGGAAGGGGAAATGTGGTGAAATCTAGTACTGACTAGTGCCCCAACCTTTCACCCAAAAACTAAAGATAATTTTCAAAGAAAGGAGCAGGTTTTATTGTTTTCAGCATTGACTACCCTTGTGTTTTTAAGAGTTGGTTCTATAAAGACTTTTCCCTTTTCTAGAACAGTGTAAGATTTTGAAACCTTTTTAAAGAGAGAAGGACACACTTGAAGGACATAGTTGAAGTACAAAATATATAAAATTTAAGTTTTGGAGCATAGAAAATGAAGGAGTGAGATGACATTGTAGCTTTAAAAACAGGAATTCATTTAGTGAAAGAAACATTTTAATTGAAGATTCATATTTAGGCAGTAATGGAGGTTATGTATTATATGTGTAGGATAACGTGATAATAGATTTGGATCTGGAAATGATCTCTGAGGGCATTTTATATAGATGAGGAAACAGACTTGGAGAAGTTAAGCAGACTGTTAAGTTCTCTCTGAAGAATTTTGGAATTGATTGCAGGATAGGGAGGGGAGGTAGTGGTATAGGACTGCTCAGCATGGTTGTGCCCTCATCAGAAAAGGTGCTGTGCAGAACTGCAGTGTCTTAAAAGAAATATGAGACATGCAAATTTGGATCTGTTCATATGGACTGTTTGTATTGGAATTATTATAGAGCATTATGAGTTTATATCGGTCTGATCAGCCACAGATGGACACTCTGTAACTTGACTCTAACATAGTGATGTCATTTTTGTCCTCTGAGAATGAAGGATAACAACCAGCTGACAGCAAGGAAAGATTTAAGACTGGATTCAAACCCAGGTCTTCATGACTCTACATCTAGAGCTCTGGAGAATACAGATAATTTTTAAACTTGGAAATTGAAATTAGGGAAGGGAACACATGCTCGATAAGAAGAAATTACTTAATCTTACCTGAAAAGTAATGAATAGATATCTAGGTCTACATATGAATATAAATCTTTTTCTCTTGTCATAAGTTTCATGTAATTTGTATTCCGTTTTGCAATTATCTATATTTGCATGGCCTGAGCAGTTGTTAGCCCTGTTCTTAAGGAAATGTCTATGAGAATATAATTAACTAAGATTGCTTTTGTTCCATTGTCGGTTTGGCTGCTTAACTCACCTCCAGCTTTATACTTAACATATATACCTTTATCATAGTATTTTCTGGAATACAGCATTACTAAGGCAGGGAATGCATAATTAAAAAAAAACTTGTAATTGAGAAAGTTTACTCTACATTATTCAGAGGAAAGGAACACTTCCTACTAGTCATGTTCTCTGAAATGTTAAGGAAGTTCTATAGTAAAAATTGTTGGATATATGAAACCTCAACTCCCTTGCAAGTCAAGAAATTCATGAAACACAAGGGATAATTGATCAGTCTGGCTTTCAACCCAGTATTCTGCATCTTGTTATTGTCATTTTAGTCTGAATGTGGTTGTATCATACTACAATGTTTTTAAGAGCGTGGCTGCCTTGTGGGTCCTGATTTTTGTCTCTGCCATGTTACACATTATTTTGATGGTTTTATTGTTTTGTTTTGTGAAGATTATCTTTCTCTATTCATGTGTTCTATTGTACCCACAACCAGTTCAGTGCAGCTTCCTTAGTGCATACTGTACCTCCTCTCCTCCTCCCTCTCCCCATCTTGTAGGAATTGGGTGGGTGGTGGCTTCTGGTGTTTTGTATAGCTTTATTATTTCCTTCCCACTACTCATTTAGTTCATGCTGTAATACTTGGCACTTTTACTTCCTTTATAGAGTAGGATGTGATGTCATAGAGAAGGGGAAAGGGCTATCCAAATTCTCTCAATTGCTGGGAGGAGCTGCCCAGGTGTGCTGAGGGGCCTGTACTCAGGAAGAGAAACAGGGAATCCTCCACAGTGAGTAACCCCACTTTCAAGTGCACCCAAGTTTCCTTTAAAGCCTTGTCCAGTACAGTGTAGTTTCCTCTTCTGCCCTTTCCAGTTGTACCCAATTTGCCCTTTGGAGTGTTAACCAGTTCAGCTCAGTTTTTCTCCTTTCTGACCCTTTCTCCACTGTTTTTCACCTTTTCCTCTCCTACCCCACCCACCCCACCAATTTCCCTTTTCCCTGCTTGTTTCCTTTTTTTCAGTGTCTGACTTGCCTTCTGGATTGAAGTTAGTGTTCTCCAGCCTTGTCTCTCAGTTGGACAAACCTTTTCCTTCAAGTCCTTGAATCTCCAATGCCCTTTTAAAGTATCTTATAATTATGTACTGTCTTATTTCCAGTCCTTTAAAAAAAATTCTGTCTGCTTTTACATGTCTGTCTAGTTCTTTCCCCTTTCCCTCTATGGTCTAATCTTGTCCCCTTTTCAGCTCTAAACAGTTTCCTTGTTGCCTCTTTTTTTTTTTTTTTTTTTTTTCCAGTATTTTCCAGTTTACTCCTCTTCTGTATCCAGACACGCCTATGTTTCTTTTTTACCCCTTTCTCAGCCTTCAGTTCAGCTCTCCACTGTCGTCTCCAGCCAGGACCAGTTTCGTTCGCCTCCCAGACCTTTCTAGTGCAGCCCATATTTCTACATTCCTCTTTAGAAGAACTGAAAAAAAGCAAATAGTAAGAAGGCTGATCTGCATTGGAAAATAATGTGGGGCAAGGACTATGGGTAAACTATCTGAACTGGAAAGGGAAGAACAGGAAAGTTAACTCAAGTTGAGAAGTAGCAGAGGAGGGTGGAGGCAGGGGGGGAGGGTAATCAAGTGGCTGGATAGCTTATTGGATGTACTTATGTACTAAGCCTTTTTCCGCTAGAGACCTGGTTGGCTTTCAGCCCACAGTAGTAGAGATCCAAACTAAGATTCTCTGATGGCTGCATTGTAGCCCTTGTGAAATGAATTGGAAACCTTCCCATTTCTCAGCTGGCAGGAGTCCCTGTCAAAAAACCTGTTGTGTTAATTGTCAGTAGCTGTGACCCTGTTGGTTGTCTTAGTGGAGATGATGGTGAGAACATGGATGGAGATTACGTTCACTTCTTCCACCAAGATCTGGTCTCTGTCGGCCATGTTGGTGAGACATCACAGGAACCTGACCCTGCTATTTCTTGTTTGGCAGGAAATTGGTCCCTGAATAATGAAGGAGCTTGATTTCTAGGGTTGGTGGTAGATTACCCACTACATGCATAAATGGTGCCCTTTCCCACCCAGTTTTTAAAAGGAATCTAGAAAATGAATTAAGTAGGACTAAAAAAAGGAGCAGGAAAAGAAATGGAACTTACTGCAAAACTGTATGAGGTGGACTGAATGGGAAGAGGAGGGAGATTTTGCTTGTGTTCAATTGGAAAAGGAAAAGGAATTGGAAACTGAGCTGAACTGGAAAACACACTGTCATGAGTCATCTGGGCATCTTCTGTGCTGCTTAGACCATTTTTGACCACACTTTAAAAATTATCTATTTTAAGCTTAAAAAAAAAAGTGAATTAAAACATAAAACCTATCAAGTCATCATTGACTAGTATCTACTTCTTTAAGTGGTTAGTCTCCAGGTTTTGTCTTCCTAAGATCAGGAAATCACTACGAATGTGCTTAAAGGTGATTTTTAAAAAAGTGTTCCCTCCCTTAACCAAATTTTAACAATTACTCTTTGTTTTGTTGAATCAGTCATTATTAGTATGTTATCCTTGGGTTTAACCCTTTTCAGTGTGTTTGGTACATTTTTTGAAAAAAAAAATTCCCATATTTGATTGAAGCAGATGCCACAAATGTCCAAAAAGTATTATTCTTCTTTAGTCAATATTGAAATGAAGTTCCCTGCTCTTTGATGATTTTTAAATGAAAATTGCATGATTACATACAGTATTGTTTATATTAAATAACTTCACACAATAACCATCAAATTTTATTTCTTCATAGGCTTTAGAAAAACACCCCAACTCACCAATGACTGCAAAACAGATATTGGAAGTCATTCAAAAAGAAGGATTGAAAGAAACAAGGTTAGTATTAATGTGTATAGAGTTCTTTTGTTCATTGATTTATTAAACTACTGGTTCCCAAAGTGATAGGTGTGATCTAAAGTCCAGTAGCTTGAACCTGGAATTTCTTTTTTGATCAAACATTTGCCTGGCTTCTAACTTGGGAACAGTTTGATAAATTATATATAAAATATAATAGAAAAGCCATCTATATAAAGGAAGGATTGTTTATCTAAATTTAGCATCTTTTAAAAAATTATCCTTGTTTCTCTTTTTTCCCCCATAGAATTTGTTAGTATTTTTGAAAGTGAATGGTGAATATAGTTCTTTCTGGTTTAATAGTTGAAACTGTGAATGTAAGAATGGAATTTCTTTTGATAAAATTTAGGGTTCTAGGAAGAATAGTATTTAACATGGTTAGTTTACAGACATCCTGTGGTATAAGAGTATTAATTCTGAGCTTGTATTTCTTACTGTTTGTAACTTTGGTTGGTAATTTGTGGCTGGAATCTTAATTGCTTGAAGAGAATGGAGTTAGCTGTTGAGGATAAAAATAACCATATTGTGGGCAAATAATAGGCTAAATTTTCATAAAATAGATTTTTGTGCATGCTTACATGCAGATGTACATTCAGTAATTGTCACATGACCAAAACAAGTAAACTTGGCAAGAGACCTTTTCAGCATTGTGACTGGTGTGACTAGTATTGAAATTCAGCAGCTAAAGAGGATCAATATTCTTCTAGAATAGGTTTTCTTTTCTTTTAACAAAGAAAAAGAGGCTCACCTGTAATTATGTAGCAGGAGTGATAGCATCCTTTGGCTTTGAATGTTGCTTTTGCAAAATAAGATCAATAAACTGTATAATTTAGCTTGGTTTAGGACAGTGTGATCTGAAATTTCAACCTAATTGTTTCTATGTTTATCTGTTCTGAAGAAATGCTTTGTGAGGATATATTTTGTTACTTTTGCAAGCATTTTTCCTAAAGTGGAGGGAATAATTCAGAATTGTACAGTTATTGACACTGTATAACATTTTTAAAGGTGATCTTGCTCTGGTAAGCTAGATATGTGTGTGTTGGCAGAGAACAGAATGGGGAGAACTAGAAATTCATTTTCCCCTTGCTACCTGTCAAAGTCCTGGAAACGTATGTGCCCTTAAAAAAGCATTGGAAATGTTTGTTCTGCAGCCAAAAAGAAAGAAGTAGTGGGGGGATCTCAGAAAACAAACTCCTGCTGAATATGGGCTTTGTGCCAGAAAGATCTGCAGACAGAGACAAAAAGCCTCTCATTAAAGCAATCACTTGAAATTTGTTTATTAAGATACATTTCTCAACAGCAGTGAATATGCTACTTACTCTCTGTTGTTCTTCACTGTGTGATATGAGACTACTACACCTTGGCTCTGAACTATATTACAATTAGTCTTGTTATTGTGGCAACACCTCTTTACATTACTTAAAATGCTTGTCTTCTCAGAGTTGTGTGTTAAAGAGGTTTCGATATAAGTATACATAATCAGAAAAAAAGAAAAAAAACTCAAGATAGTCCTTTTAAAGAATTACTAAAATAGAAAACATAATCCTATCTCTCAAGCCCGTCCTTCATCATGACAGTAAAACTATATCTAGGAAAAATGACTACAATTTTTAAACATAACGATGAACAAGCATAGTACGAAACAGGAAGAAAAAATGCTTCAATTATTTACAAATTAAAAATGTGAATTGAGAAAGTATGAAAAGAGGTCATGATGAATAAAGCCTTACTTCTGTTTAGTTCTTGTTCTGTAAAGTCACTTGTCAGATATGTGCATGTAAACTCTGAAGTCAATTTTTTGGTGCATATTTGAGACCAGTTTTCTGCTTCCTCATTTTTCAGGTACCACCAGGGAATATAATACTCTGCACTGTGAATTCTCTATCTGCAAGGGATTTGGAAACCAGACCAACAAGGTTGTTAGGGATGTGTTTAAATTAAGAATAAGTAGACTCTGAGCAAGGACCTGAGAAATTCTCTTGAATTAGTGATTTGGCTTCATGACAACTAATTTGGCTGCTCAGAGGCCCTTTTTGCTTCTTTCTGAGTTTTTGGCTGTGTTCCAAGTTGTTGAATTTGCCAGATAAGTGAGGTGTCACTGTATATTTTTCTTTTTAGAAAAGAGTTAAGTTTAGAAATAGTGTTGTCATATGGTGGAGCTTTAGTGAGGAATTCTTAGAAGGTTATAAATGCTGCAATTTTCAGGAAGTTCAAACATTTTGTCTGGTTATTTTTTAAATGGAACAAAATCATTGGTATAAAAGGTGTGACCTATAATAGTCTTTTGGTTTAGTATGTATGCATAATAAAAGTTTTTCTAGTGTTCAGTAAGAGTTCTAAGACGCAAGAATGTGTCTTTATTCATTTTGTCTCCCTCTAGGAGTTGAACATTACTTTTTCATTCATGTACATTCAGTAATATAGGGATTGCTATTGTTTATTATGACCTTGATATGCTATCCAACTTAAAAACTTTTTTTTTTTATTATTTTAAAGAACATTAGTAGTTTCAGTGTTTTTAATCACATCCAAAAGGTAGACTTTTAAGTTTAAAAAAATATGTAGCAATTTTGGATGAATTCATATAATATATGTATGATGAGATTTTTCACTGATTTCCTGTGAATTGAAAAGCTTTTTGCAAGGTTGGCTTGCTTTCCAACAGTAAAACTGCTGATAAAAAAACTTCTACTTGAAATAGCAAATATATCAACTTTTAGAATGTGACTTGTGTATGAATATGTGTATGCTTAATGTTTGGAGTAGTGACATTTGTTGTTTGATTTATAAATGAAACCGCATTTGGCTTTTTTATACCTACCATTCCACTACAAGTTCTTAACTATTTAATTTTGTACTTTTCCTTTTGAAATGATAATTAATCAACAATCATTTATTAAGTGCTTATATACAGGCACCAAAGACTGGGTTTCTTGAAAGTTCATATTCTCTATATTGCCCGATGTTTAGCTTTGCCAAAATTTATTGGTGAATATGACAGTGTGTTTCAGTTTTGTTCTGAAATCTTTGATGTTGAAACAATACTTATGTGCATTGTGCTGTTTTTAATATCATGATATTTTCTAATCTTTTGTCAGAATGTGAATGATTTCTGATGCCACTAACTTAATATTAGTATTCACAGCCATCTTTTGGTAAAGGGATATTATGTGTTTCTTCTTTCATTTCCTGACATAAATGTCAGGTGACAGAAGGGTATAGTGAAAGATATCTTGATATGAGGCCTTATTTGCACTTTGACCTTGCTTCATTATTTTCCAATTGAAGTGAATGGTATTGGGGTAGCTAGGTGGTGCAGTGGATAGAGCACCAGCCCTGAAGTCAGGATGACCTGAGTTCAAATCTGGTCTCAGACATTTAACATTCCCTAGCTGTGTGACCCTAGGCAAGTCACTTAACCCCAATTGCCTCAGAAAAGAAAAAAAAAAGAAGTGAATGGTATTTTCCTGAGACCTACACCTTTAAAGTGACATGAGAATGTTCAATGTTAGTGAATAGAGTATTTGGAGCACTTTTCTAGTAGAAAGAGCTATATAATGAAAAATGTTTCATGCCAGGGATAAAAAAATAATCTGAAGATTTGAAGTTACTGCAGAGGGAGATGTTAGGCCAAATACTCGGCATTTTCACTGGCACCTAAGTAGTGCAATGGCTAGAGTCCCAGTCCCCCTGGAATTAGGAAGATGACCCAAGTTCAAATTCTGCCTCAGATGTTTCCTAGCTGGTTGACTGAGTAAGTCATTCAGCTTCTTTCATAGTTTCTTCCTCTGTAAAATGGGGATAATAATAGCATATGCCTTCCAGGATTAGATGAGATAATTTTTAAGTGCTTGACAAACTTTAAATTACATTATATATGAGTGCTGGTCAGATATTTTCTTAGGACTTTGGCATGATTTCCTACTGTGGAATATGTTCCTGCTTCTAGCTTTTAGAAGTTATTATTGAGAAAAGAAAGAACAGATGTTTCCATGATTTGTGTTAACATCTTTAAAAAGGAAGGGAAATTTACTTTATCTTGTAAATAGGAGATTACTATGTACACAGGTGCTCTCTACCAATGATGCTTCCGTCATTACAAATATCATTTTTTTATCATAGCATGGATAATCATCTTCTATTTTGCATGTAAAGGGAAAAGCAGTTTAAATGTAGCTGCAGGAATGCCACACAGTGTTATGGTAAACATAGTGTTGTTGTTGTTGTTTTTAAAGAGTTAGTGGACCAGAGTTCAAATCGTAGCTCTGTTCATTCATATCTGGTGTGACCTTGGTTAAATCACTGAACTTCTTTGGGCCCCATAGAAATCTGAGGCTAGATTTTAACTCAGGTATTCTGGATTTCAGGTCCAGTATTCTAGCCACTACACCACCTAGCTGTTTGTAATTGCCTTTCATGGTCATTAGGTTGTCCAAGTATCATACATGATCGGTGTTACTTCTATTGTCATTGAGACTGACCATTTTTAGTTGTTATTGTTGTTGTTTTTTTAATACAAAGCATGCTATTAACAGTTATGATTTTGGAGATTGAATAATATTGTGTATTCTTTCTTTGAAAATCTGTAGGAGAAATGCTTTTAAGGCAACTAAGGATTTTTTGTTTTTTCTTTTTAAATGCTATTATTTGCTTCAAACAAGATTCACTTTGTATTGTATTTGTATCATTTTTTACATATTTCACTTTTCTAGGGGAAAGGAAATTTCAAATCATGACATTACCCTATATAGTGACAAATAGTACTATTTCTTAACCCTGTTCCTAATTTGTGCAGTAAGAGATGATGCATTCCTATTCCCAAGATATTTTGACTGGAGATAAGATATAAAGGTGTGTCATTTGTTTCAGAATTTTTACTTTCAAATTCCATGTTAGGTATCTTTTTATTTCAAAATGATGGAGTTGGGAAGCATTGTACTATTTTAGAATTATAAATATTATCTTGTAATTTATCTCTTTTCACTATTAATTATAGCTTATTTTCTTAGTGATTAAAAAATGTCAAATAAGTTGTTGGGAATCAGATTCATGAAAATAATGTTGTTTCTAAGTTGGAGCACATTGGAAATTTGTGTTTGCATCATCTTTGTCCAAGCAATCTTGTGTAGTTGAATCTTTGTTGTTTTTACATGGCAGAAATGTTAGGTTCTATTTAAATATATTTTTTGAGATTGGATATTAGGACATGGGGAATATCTTTTATGGTTGATAAGCACACTTAGACATTCTGGATAGGAATTCCAGAAATTCTTTATGTTAAATTAAATAAACATTTGTCAATAAGCACATATTATATGAAAGTTCCAGTTATACAATAGATATGAGGAAAGAAACAAAATAGCCTCTGCTCTGGGAAAATAACACATGCACATAAGATAAATAAATTTAAAGGCAGAGAAAACCCTAATAATTATTGCCAGGATCAAATTCTTTGTAAACTATTGCTGCCATAGAGTGTTCACAGTCATTGGCTTAATTTTCTTAAATTAAGCCCTACTGCATCTGAGACTTCCTGAACTCATGATCCATCAACCTCCTTTTCCCCAGAAATCGGGAACATGGGTGTGTGACACCTTATCCAACTGAGAGTGTCACATAAGTGGTCAACAGAACCTAATTTGTTATTTTTCATTAAAACAATTAGTTATGCATTGTACTGAAAATTTTGCTTGAACATCATTTGACATAGAAGCTTAAGGACATTTCCTGAAAGTTTTTTGAAGAATAGATATAATCTTGTTTTGGTTTGTCATGGATTTTTAGTTAGATTTTTTTTTTTTCCTCAGGAAGATCAGATTGGTTTTATGAAGTGATGCAGAGATGCTCAGATAGAAACCCTCTATCATGACTATTGCCAGTTATGTCTAGTGGTCTAGAAAGGCTGGAAAAAGAATCTAGTATTATTGCTGGATGGAAATCCTGAATTTAGAGCTTTTTGTTTTATTTTGAGGAATAGTATTGAGAACATTTCTAGTGTAGCATTTTGTCCTATGTCTGTGCTCTCAATATGCTTCTTATTGTATGCTTCACTGCACAAAATACTTTGAAAAGTCATGACCATACATAATATGAATCTTATCATGACATATCCACATTGAATTAGATTGGAGTTTTAGCCTCTGATAAAAATAACTTTAGTGACTATATGTAATTTTCAGGGCATTCAGTTTACCTTTAAGATATACATTATAAGTGTGAAATGGCAATATTTCTTCATACATCTTTTTATTTTGTCAAGCTTTTAAAAAATTCCTTCAAACAGTTGAACAAAAAAAAGTAATTTGGGTTATTCAGTGTTGTCAAGATACAGATGTAATTTATTTTAGCAATACACTGTACTCTATAAATATTTTACTGCATGACTAGAACCAAAAGTGCATATAGTATTGTAGTATAGATGATTTGAGTCCATCAGATATAGGAGAAACTCTTAAGTGTTCCTTCCCTTCCCTGTTACTTTTTTCTTTTTTTAATTGCTGGTGCCCTGAATTGCCGAAAGTCTAAGTGATTTTAATTTTATTCTATTCCAGCTTGAGTTTGGAATCAGAATTCAAATGCAAAGTGATAATATGCTGACATGGAAACTTCTTTTTATAGGTGATTCTGTTTCAGAGGGTATTAAATTGTGTTCTCTTTAACACCAGTATTTGTACAAGTTACTTTACTTTTGAAAAAATGAACGAACCAACTTATTTTTCTTGATGTTCACATAATATAATTCACATGCAATCAGCACTTATGAAGGTGAATTTAATGGCACCAAAAGAAAAATCTTTGTTATTTGCTTATTAGAAAATGTTTGGGAAATAGTTAATTTTTTAGTGTTACTTTCATTAAACATTTAGTAAATGTTCACATAATGCTAGTTTTTGTGTCATATATATGTGTGTGTGTGTGTGTGTGTGTGTGTGTGTATGTCAACTGTGCTCAAGATTTGAGACTGAAAATCAATCTCTCAACAATTGTCTTATTAACATGAATGTATACAGAATACTATTACCTGGTACTGTGTATTTTCGCAAAAAAATGTAAATAACATACTATTTTTCTTTAAAGAACTTAAAATTTAGTTAAGAAAATATATGAAATTTATTATAGATTTATAGTATCTTAGAATTTGTGGGGGCTTTAGAGATGAATGAATGGAATAAAGAGACATTTTTAAGGCCAAGAATGTATAAAGCATATGAATAAAAAAGTGAGGATAGTCTTACATTTTAATGGGGAAAATAGACATAGAGGATATGACCTGGGAGATATTTGGTTTGGAAAATTAAAAGAAAGGTTAGGTAATTAGATTGACACCATTTTTTCAAGAACTATGGCAAAGTTGATTTGATTATGGAGGGAGGGGCCAGTGGAGGGCTGGAAGCGGCAGCACTGTAGCTGATGAGAAAGTAAAATGAAATGTAGTTAGGTCAGGCCTAGATACAGCTGGTGACTGAGGCAACCACCAATCAAGACATGGTGGGAAGATCAAATAGAAATTCTGGATGTGAAAAGGCTTAGTCTTCTGGGTCATGGTTTCTGGTTCAGGCAGTATAGTAGCTGGTGACAATATATCTAGGGAGTAAAGGTTAGATTCTGTAGACAAATGGAAATTAGCACCAATCAAGATTGGAGACTTTAGGGTCAAAGTTCAGCCCACTACTCCTTATAAAGTTCAGTGTCTCAGTAAATCAGTCAACAAATATTTATTAAGATAGGTCCATGTATGATATATAGGAAAAAAAATCCCATGCTTTCTCTGACCTCAAAGAATCTTTATAGTCTATTTGAGGAAGTAAGACTAACACATGAAAGCGCAGTATCTAATACAAATATTGTTAATTAAGTTACATGGTAATGATTTAATATGAAGGAAATCATAAGATCATATGTTTATAGACAGAATGTACTTTTAGAAATCATTTAATCTAATCTCTTCAAGTAGTTGAAGTATATATAGATAGTAAATAGTAAAAGCAAGATTTCAATCTAAGTTTTCTTTGTAATGGACAATGAGGTTCTTCTTTAGTAGGGAGTTGGATGAACCTTCTAAGAAAGAAAGACTTGCCTGTACTTCAAGAAATGATGAGGTGGATCCACAAATATAAGAGACTGTCATTGAATAAGAGTCAGAAGAACTGACATATGGTAACAGTGGTTAGTCCTTGTTCAGGATTGGACACAGGTTATATACCATGTTTCTGAAGTTGGCCCCTACCCTGCAGCCTTGGGAATTTTTCATTAGAACTTTACACATTGCTCTTGAGGGTGACCATGAATATGCTAATATTATTTCTTAATGCTGGTATGAGAGGCAGAAAAAAGGATTTTTACAAAAGCTAATAAAAGGGAAAAAGGTTATTGAATTGTTTATAGTTAAATTGATAGGTTATAAACAGTTTTGATAGCGCCTTAAAAAAATGAGCAACTCACCATGGCAAACAAAACAGATATATGTTTTATTTTTTTCTGTTTAACAAAGTGAATCTCCCAAAATGGACATTGCCTTGGACATTTACATGTACAGTAATCAGTAAATGGATCCAATTCCATACGGAGGAATGACCCATTACTTAGCATGACTTTTTTAAGCAGAAAATTATGTGCCAGTGTCATCTCAGATCACAAAGTGAATTGCAGCAGTCATAGAAGGCACTTGGAGCAAAAGTCATCCATAAGATATATTATTGCAAGAAAAAACTTAAAAAGCATTGTTACTAGTATTATAACATCTTGGATGAGAAATTGAAATCTTACGAACACAGATAGTAGTTTTATCTCAGCTATTAATTGAAAACAAGATTTTCTGAAGAGGGGTTGATTTGAAAAGTAAACAGTTTGCTGTTTAAGTAGAAGATATCTGAGAAGTGATTTGGAGTTTTTGGACCATGATTAAAAGATCCAGTTCACTCTTCTCATGTTCACTTAAAAGATACAGTTCACTTTCTTCTTTATGTTCAATAGTAGCCCCATCTCATTTTCCATTGGTATATCATGCACATACACACACAAACACATATGATGCATATATGTGTATGTATGGATACATACATATATATCAAAATAAATATGTATATGTTTTATGTGTGATGATATAGATTTTGTGATCATTTTCCATTTATGGTTTCATATTTTTCTTCTGCCTCTCTTGTTTTTTTCTCTTTCTTGTGCACATGCACATTCACACACTTTATGGCATATGTAAAAGATCTGGTGCTGTTGTATGATTGCAAGTCTTGGGATTGTATGAAAGAAATGAAGTTGCCCTCCTGAAAAGGCAATGGAGAAGAGCATGGTAGATATAAATAGGTATGAAACATAGCTAATAATGGATTATACTGAGAAATAGTATGAAAGATTCTTCAGAGAAATGGATGATGAGGTAAAGAAATGAACAGTCATGTAGTGAAAATAAGACTGGTAGCTCTTATGCTCTATTACTATTTATGCATTATCAATATAACTTGAAGAAAGTTCCTTGTGCATTGGCTCCCTTCTGGGAATTTATTGAAAGGATATAGATGCAGGCCTAACAGATTAGGCAGTCATGGAAGGGATGCAATATTTTTTTTCTTGGGAAAAAAAGACCTATTTATGAAATTACAGATCCATTGGAATGTTGATTGAAAATGAAGAATAGATTTGAGACGGGGGTGGGGGTAGTGGGGGGATTGGGGGAGTTGGGAGGGTAGGGAGGGTGATGATATTCACCTGATAATTCAATTCAGCAAACATTTATGTAGTGCCTGCTGTTTGCAAACTCCTAGGAGTGTAGAGAGTAAAAAACAAAGGATTCCTGCCCTCAATCAGCTTACTTTCTTGTATGTGTATGTGTGTGTGTATAAATACATTGTGTATTTATACACACACATATATCAATATTAATTTCAAAAGAGATATAAGTGCTTAGATATCAGGGTATCAGAACAGAGAATCATTGAAAGATTTTGAGGATTGAAATTTTTAGCTTTGGAAATAGAATAAAATCTACTGCCAAAGTACAGGAATACTTTCCATAACATCTCAGGTGATTATCTTGTTTTTGTTTGAGTACTTTCTTCCCTCTCTTCTTGACTCCACTTCTGATTCTCCAGATTTCTTTCTCCACTATTCCCAGTAGCTTTCTTATCACCCTGGAAGTTTCCTTTTCACTTGCAGCCTTTTCTTCTGATTAGACAGTTCTTAGAACCTTCATTTTTTTTTTATTTCATTTTTATTGTATTAGATATTTTCCAATTACTTGCCAATTTTTTTTAAACAATCATTTTTCAAAATTTGGACTCCTAAGTTCTTTTCCTCCCTCTCCTTCCTCCTTCTTCTTTGAGCAGACAAGCAATTTGATTTTGATTATACATTTGAAGTGATGCACAATATATTTTCATATTAGCCATGTTGTAATAGAAAACACAGACAAAAACAATAAAATTAGTTTAAAAAGAAACAGTGCTTCATTTTGTGTTTAGAATTTATCAGTTCTTTCTCTGGTGATGGATAACATTTTTCATTGTGAGTCCTTTGCAATTGTATTAAATCATTTTCTTAATCAGAGTAACTGAGTCTTTTGCAGTTAATAGCCATTAATAGTTTTGCTGTTACTTGTACAGTGTTTTCTGGTTCTGCCTAGGCATTTTGGATCAGTTCACATAAGTCTTCTAGGTTTTTTTGAAACTATCCTGCTCTTCATTTTAAAAACATTTATGTTCATTATTTTTATTTTCCCCAGTAACATGTAAAATAGTTTTTTACATTGTGTTTTTAAAACTTTCAGTTCCAGATTCTTCACTCCCTAAATCACATTGAGAAGGCATATGTGAAGTTATGTAAAACATTTCCATAAGTCATGTTATAAAAGAAAACATACATCTTCCCCCCTCCCCCCAAAAAAACTCTCAAGAAAAATAAACTTAAAAAAATATATATGTTTCAGTCTGGACACCTTCTTCCAGGTTAACACAGGTCTATTGATATTTAAATTTTAAATCTAGAAAGGATTTTAAAGATTATCTTACTTCATTTTGTAGGTGAAGAAGCTGAGGTTAAAAAAGTTGGTGTTTGTTACATAGCCATTTCATGGCAGAGCTGTGATTAGAACCCAGAACTTTTTTCTTTATATTAGTCTGGGCCTCTTCCCAGGAAATACCAAATGTGGTTATTTCATTGGCAACTAATTTATTTAACTATATTTTCATATAACCAAAAGTTTCTATTTATCCCCAAGGATGTTCTTCTAAAAGACTATAGAATGCCTTGCTAAAATTTGTATATGGTATATGTATAGCATTCTTTATGTACCTACTCACAAGTTCTATGAAAAACACTTTAAATTTTGAATAACTTGTTCATTTTTTCAAATTAAATTTTTATTGCTATCTTTTGTTTTTATTGCCTACGGTTCTCTGTTGTCTTTCCCTTCTCTCCTCCCAGAGAACCATGCCACATAATAAAGAATATTTTTTGAAAAAATAAGCAAAAATAGGTCAATACATTGAAAAAAAAATCTGAAAATATATATAGTGTTCCATAGATGTGGATCTTTTGCCCTTTGAGAAAACTGGAAGTATCTTCTGATATCTTTTCTTTGGGCCTGTGCTAGTTCTTAATAATTTTGCAACATTCAGTTTTATTTTTGTGTGTTGTTCTTCCCATTAACATTGTTTTAGTCATTTTATATGTAACTTTCATGAACAACATAAGTGTATACCATCTTTTAAATAATGTTTTGCTTACTTAACTCTACAAGATGAGATATTTCTCTGATTTCTTTATGTATACATTGTTTCTTATAGTTCCATTACATTCATATAACACAATTTGTTTATTCCTAAATTGATGGGTTTCTACTTTATTTCCAGTTCTTTGCTTCCATAAAAAGTGTTGCTAGAAATATTTTGTTATTTTAGAGGACTTTTTTTTTTTTTAATCAATGATCTTCTTGAAATATATGCCCAGCAGTAGAATCTTTTGGATCAAAGAGTTTAGTCACTTTTTTGAAATAATTCCAAATTGTCTTCCAAATTTATGGAACTGATTCCTAGATCTATTAACAATGACCTCTTGGACCTATCATTTCATAATCCTTCCAATATCAGCTGTTTCCATTTTTGTCATTTTTGCCAGTTTACTGGATATGAAGTGAAAGCTCAGGGTTGTTTTGATAATGCAATTTATCCAATAATGATTTGGAACATCTGTTCATGTGGTTGTTGATTCTTTGTAATTCTTGTTTGGAAAACTGTTCATAATTCAACTAATCTATTATGGATAGCTTTTGACTTTTTTTTTTTCTTTTTTACATAGTTGTCTGTAACTTCACTGTCAAACCCTTATCTGAGACATTTGCTACAAAATTTTTCCTATTATACTGACTGCTTCCCTTCTTATCCTACTTAAATTCGTTTTGTTTGTGCAGCAGCTTTTTAATTTTATGTAATCAGAATTAGCTACTTCATTTTTTTTTTTTTAACAGGCTCTATATATTTCTTTTGGTTAGGAATACATCTCTTAACTCTTGTGAAATGTACATGATTTCTGTTGATCATTTCCAGTGCATCCTCTTGTTTTCATGTTGTCATCATTAGATTGTGAGCTTAAGAGGAGAGACTGTTTTTTGCCCTTTTTTTGCATTTTCAATGGTTAGTACAGCATCTGGCATATAGTAGACACTTAATACAAGTTCCTTGTATGAATATTCAGGTCATGTATTCATTTAGAATTTATTGTAGAATATAGAGTAAGGTATTGGTCTAAATCTAATTTATTTTGATCGGCTCTCCCATTTTCCCAGCAGTTTTTAATTATATAAGGAATGCTTTTCTAAGTAATTCATGTTTTCTGGTTTATTGAATATTAGGTTATTGAATTCCATTATTTCGGATTCTCCTTTGTTTAGTCTGTTCTGCTAATATATTTTTTAACTACTGAGTGGTTTTTGAGAGTCCCTTCCACCACTGAATTGAGGTGTCCACCTTTATTTCTTCCCTATTTCAGTTTTTTCACTGTCTTCTTGAGGAGAGCTCCCAGGAATTAATTGCCCTTCATTGTTTTTCATTTACTTGTTAGGTTACATCACACATTCTCTTCATTCTTCTTCCTCTTCTTGATGCTTTTATCCATCTCTCTAACCAGAATCTTCAGTTTACACAAAACAAAATACACTGATTCACATTTGTGTTTCTTCCCTCTTCATTTTTATTTCTTTGAATTTCACCTTAACCTTTTATCATTTTGTATATTTTAGAAAGAAGTCTTTTAGTGATAACTCTATTATCAAGTCTTTTATTTTTAATGTTTCCTCCTAGGTTATTTTTTTCCTCTTAGTTTCTTTTTTTGGTAGATAGTTCTGTTTCTTTAACTTTGTTATTTCTTTTTCTTGATGTTTGCTGGTCAAATAATCTGCTCGTTTGTTTGTTTTTTTTTTAATGCTTCACATGGTATTTTATTGAAAATTTGTTTTTTTAAATTGATGATTAGGCTCAGGTATAAAGAATAGTCTGTCATTTTGCATTATAACCTGAGCTTTTTTGTTTTTTTTGAAATACATACTCAGATTTCTTTTACATTTGAAGGTTTTTGTCTTAGTTGCTTGAAGAATTTATTGTCTTTAGAATTTAAACATTTTCTGTCTTGGAGTTTGTAGAATGAGGCTTTTTTTCCTTTTTTTTTTTTTCTAAGCTTCTGTTTTATTGTTGTTTTTGCATTATGATGTTCATATTCTTTGACCTGTCATATTTTTCTGGGAGTCCTATGATCCATATGTTACCTTTATATATTTTTGTGCTCAAGATGAATGTGTGTTATTTATGTAAGATCATATATTCTTTTTTACAATGTTGCTTTTTGCTTCTCTTCCAGATTATCCTTTACTTAAGTATGTTTGTATTTCTAGTCATTTTCTTTTTCCTTTTTGGTAAGATTCATCACTCTGTATTCAAATTTTTCTATTCTGATAATAATTTTTTGCTATGCAGGCTATACATTTTACCATAGTCCTTTTTTATTTTCTTTAAAGGTTCTAATTTCTCTCTTCAGCCATTCAGGAACATCCTACAATGGTTTCATTGTTGTCTTGGTAATATACAGGATTTTGTTTTTCACAGGATGTTTTTGTTTCATTATCATTTGGCTTGCAATATTTATTTAGAGACATTTGCAGTCATTTAGATATTTTGGTAGCTGTCTTATGATCTATCTTAATAGTTTCCCTTTTCACTTACTTGCTTGTGCTCTAGGTTTTTAGCTAGTTTTTTTCTTTTCTTTCTGCTCTTTTTTTCTTTCTGCTCTAATATGTGGTGGTTTTGGTCCTTTTCCCCCCTTTTCTTTCACTCCTCTAATGACAGATCCCTTGTGAACTGTACCTCAAAATTATATCAACTGTATCCTACTTTGGGGAATTCATTTTTCACTGACCTTATTAGCACCTGCCCCAACTGACTCCTAGAGGGACTGAATCTAACTGGATGTCAGTGCCATTTTCTTAAGTCCTGATACAGCCCTGAATGCATCCTGGTACCTTTTCCCAGTTTCCTCTGTTACTTAATTCTCTAATAGAATACTGCTGTCCATTTTTCTAAATCTCCTCTTTCCCTTGCAAGAGTGTAAGGACAGGTGAGGTTTTCAGTTTGTTGTCACAGAATGGTAAGTTGAGGGCAGGATGTGCTGGCAGAGATAGCAGCTGCAGCAGGGAAATTAAATGGATCCCCGAGCATAAATTGCTGTATCAAATTGTGTGCCCTGTTGCTCAGTGAACACTTGGGGATTAATATTTTTTGTTGTAATTCATAGCTTCTTGGTATCTTGACCTATGGAAATAGCTGTAATTACTCTGCTGCTGGCATGTCATTACTTCTTGGGGGAAATTACTATTATTTTCTGAGAGTAATGACTGGAGAAAATATCTGATTCTCTGTCTTTTTGGTTATATGAACTGAACTCACATAATGTGTTCTTAAAAGAGCCTCCCTGGCTCACATTACAGTTTTTTCCCCCCTTATGTTCTTACCAAATATTATTTAATAATGCCTTTTAGAGACTTGCTGGGGAAATCACTGTATTTCAAACTCACTTTTTTTTTTTAATTTTATATAAAATTGGTATATCTGCCCTTTTGTAGTTCTTTTATATTGTTCCCATTTGCTGTTTTTTTTTTTTTTTTTTTAAAGATTGCCTTGGTTCTGTGATTACAGATACATATTTTCATATTTTGTTAATTCTTTTGGGTCTTTGGTTTTAAATTAATTAAGATGACCAAAATTCATTTTTACTATTTTCTTACCACTCTTGAGCTTTCCTCCTTTCTTAACTGTTTTTGGGGGGGTTATTCTTGATTGGTACTTATTCAGAATGATACAGTGGAAAAATCAATAAACTAGGAATCAGTTCTAACTAATACAGTGTGACATTGGACAAATCATTTACTCCCTTCAATGTGGGTTACCTTATCTGTAATATGAATATGTTGCAATTGATATTATCTAAAATTGTTTAGAAGATAGGAATTAGGCCTATGATTTCATTGGTATAAGGAACTCTCAGATGATGTGACTCTTACCATTGCAGGTTATCCCCTTTTTTGTAACTTGTAATCTTACAAAAGTTATCTAAGATACTTAAGAATTTAAGTGATTTGGTCAGAGTTAGAAAGCCAATATGTGTCAAAGATTTCTTGAATGCTCAACATCAGTTACCCCCTCCCCTCTATCACCCATTAGAATTTTTCTATTTTTTTTTCTTTGTTTTTCGACTTTATTTTAATGAATTCATTCTATTTCTACTTTGTCCTCTAGTTGTAATTGATTAAAGCATAAACAATTTTTTTTTTTT
>JAJPUD010005933.1:51234-68341 GCA_023553655.1 Myrmecobius fasciatus | reverse complement strand
CCTTCCTTTCTCTCTTTCTCTCTTTCTCTCTCTCTCTCTCTCTCTCTCTCTTTCTCTCTTTCGTTCTTTCTTTTCTTTTTTTGGCTGAGGGAATTGGGGTTAAGTGACTTGCCCAGGTTCACTCAGCTAGGGCATGTTAAGTATCTGAGACCAGATTTGAACTCAGGTCCTCCTGACTTTAGGGCTGGTGCTCTATCCACTGTGCCACCTAGCTGCCCCCTCACTTTTATTTGTTTAAAAAAAGAAATAAAAGAAGGGCTCCGGTCAAGGATGTCTGTGGCTTGACTAACCACCTTTTAAGGTTAGATTAAGATAAGATTAGATCTCTGCCCTGGTGAGGGGAGATGTGGCTAGTAGTATTGGGAGCTCCTGATACTAGGTCAGTGTGAAAATTGAATAATGGGGAAGCTGATCACTTTCACAGTATATAGAGGCACACCCTTTGGCTTTGTTGTTTTTGCTGCTGTTATTTATTTGAGATTTCAGGAGTTTATTGGGTTTGATAGAGGAGCAGAGGAGCTGTGGATGATAACAAATCTGATATGATTTGGGAAATTTGTAGGACTAATGGATTTTATATAGTAAGTGTTAGAAAACCATTATACTTTTCTGTGATACAAGGAAATATCACTTTTAGCCTAACTTACTTCCCTTCTCCCCCTGCCTCAAGACTCTGGGCTTATGTGGAATCAGTCCCATCACAGAGGCCTGATCACAGGAAGAAAGGTCATTTTCTTTCTTTGCTTATACCATCTAGGAGTAACACTACAGGAAAATCTCTAAAAGTAAGTTTAGATATGACATGTCTAGCCCCATGGATGATGTACTTTTCCAATAAAGGTCTATACCCTGTAATTTCATTAAATTCATCTGACTCATGTGAGGTTCTTATTAATGCTCATCCCTTTTAAATATAATGGTTAAGGAAGGTTTTTGAAAATAGGTGTAAAATGGATTTGCAGAGGTATAAGAGTTAGAAAATCAGTAAGGTCAGGTTTTAGGTTTTTATAACCTCGAGGCAATGAGGATTTGGATTCAGCCATTGTAATAAGAAAAGAATATCGAGGATTATTTGTTCATAGAATTTGAATTTGGGAGGGAACTTAATAATGATCCTTCAAACTAACCCCTTCATTTTACTTATAACAGCCACTGGTCTAGTAAAGTGAAGTGCTTATATACGATAGGGTAGAACAAGGATCCATCCCCAGGTCCTTTGATTCCACCTGCCCAGGTATAACATTCTTAATTTGTAGGATGTGGAGGGAAAAACAAACAAACAAAAACAACAACAACAAACAACAACAACAACAAAAATTTGTGAATCCTAGGGGATTTTTTAGTTTGCTTTTTGGGGTGTGAATAACATGTATTTTTTTTTTTTTAAATACATACTTAGTACACTAAAGGCATTTTTCTTTTAAAAAGTTTTAGATTCAAATAAGTGGGGCAGCTAGGTGGCGCAGTGGATAGAGCGCCAGCCCTGAAGTCAGGAGGACCTGGGTTCAAATGTGGTCTCAGACACTTAACATTCCTTAGCTGTGTGACTCGGGGCAAGTCACTTAACCCCAATTGCCTCAGCAAAAAAAAAAAAAAAAAAAAAAAAAAAGTTTTAGATTATCATAATATTAAGATGTTTTTGTATATTGCTTTTAAAATTATAGATCCTCTTAGTATTGGATGGGACTTTAGAGGTCATCTAATCTAGCCTCCCATATAAAAAAAGGAATTCTTCTCTCCACATACCTGACATGAGATCTGAACTCTGCTTGAAAGATGGGGCGGAGCCAAGAGAAAGATTTCAGTAGCTTGAAGTCACTATTAAACTAACTAGTTAATCTATGCGAATTTTCATCATTTGTACTTAATAGAAAGTTCTTTTTTTTTTTTACTTGAAATTTAGTACTTTTCTATAACTTTTATTGGCTGGTTCAAGTTCAATAATAATAATGATAGGGGCAGCTAGGTGGCGCAGTGGTTAGAGCACCAGCCCTGAAGTCAGGAAGACCTGAGTTCAAATCTGGTCTCAGACACTTCCTAGCTGTGTGACCCTGGGCAAGTCACTTAACCCCAATTGCCTCAGCAAAAAGCAAAAAATAATAATAATAATAATAATAATGATAATTAAAACTCATATTTACCTCAGTTCTTTGAGGGCCACAAAATATGTTACCTTAACACATCTCATTCAATTTTCATATCAACCTTGTGAGAATGGTACTGCAGGTGTGACAAAACATGGCTGCTAAGGAGGCTGATTCTGGTAGACTGAGTTTGGCAGTTTTGAACTTCAGGATTACAGTTAATCCAGGGTCTATAATACATCATTCCCAATATAGTGAACCCCCATGAAGCAGGGGATAGGCAGGGTGCCTATCAGGTTACCTATGTAAAGAAAAGTAGAATCCACTCAAGTCAGAAATGTGGTGGGATCAGGTGATTCTAGTGACTGATCCACTTCTAGCCTAGGCAAGATGGAGAGACCCAGTCTTAAAACAAATAAATGAATACATTAAGTGACTTAATTCACTCTTATTATAGTGTTATATGTACCAATGAGACCCAAACCTTTCTTATTTTTAAGTCTAGAATTCTTTCTTTTACATAGTATTGTCCATTGCACCTCTAAGTTTAGGATTCCACAGCTACATAGAATGATTTATTCCCTCTTTTATGTGACATCCCTATCACATTTTTTAAGGACAGATATTGTATCCCTTTTTTACCAAATCCTCTAAAATTCCTTACAAATCAAAACATCTTTTTTCTTTGCCTTGATTTCTAGAGTTATTTGTAACAATTTCCTTAGGATAATTTGTCATAGACCTATCTCAAATAATAGTTTGCTGTGAAAATATGAATCTTTTCTGTATGCTGCTTATGCTTTCTTTTTTTCGGTGGTTTGAACTGAAATGAGCCTAACATTGATCTGACATTCTATCAAAATAAAGCCCAAATCTCCTAAATATGTCTTGTCTTGTATAGTTACTCGTGTGGCTTCCAATTAGATTGTAAGCTTCTTGAAAACAAGAAATGATCTTATTTTGATTTCTCTCTTATGAGAAATGGTTGAAAAATTGTTTGAAAGATTGTAGGATTTTAATAAATGGAGATGAAATTATAGAGCATTCAAGCTAGAGTTAGTGGCTTGAGTAAAAGTGAGAGAGGAATATATAACATATTTCTGAAAGATAGCAAGTAGATAATTTTCATTGGAAGAGAACATTCATAGAAGAAAATACTAAGGGAGAAGTCTTAAAAAGTAGGGGCTCAATTGGGGATCTTGAAGGTCCATTAAAGGAGTGTTAAATTTATTCAGTAGACAATGAGGAGTTAAACATTTAAGCTTTGTTGATTATGGGAGTGTGATCAGTCCAAGAGTATTTTAGGAAGATAAATTTGGCAGCATTAATGAAGGATGAATTTGAGTAGGGAAATCAACATTTACTGAAAACTCACTTGTTAATGGTGCTGAGTCAGACATTTTATAATGCAAGTTAAATGGATATATCTATTTTAAATTCTTATAGGATCTCATACATTTCATTTTAAGTTTCTACCCATATATTTACAGTTGCTAGGCTTCTGTGATATGTATGATAGATGTAGGTAGTGAGTATAGGGTAGGTGCTGACTTCGTACAGCATTGATCAGTCAGCAAGCAAGCATTTATTAAATCTTACTCTGTGTCTATCATGCCATAGAAGTGTTCCCTTCATTTTCATGTACTTCCTTTCCAGCTAACCCAGTAAATTTAAAAGAGAAAAGGAAGTGTGCTAGAATGATTCTTTTATTTACTCTGTAGTCTTTCTCATTATCCTGTTTTAAGATAAATGTCTTTTTTATAACATAACTGTACTAATCCATGCCAGTCTCTCTAGATTCAAATATGTCAAAATGCAGATAACTATTAGGGTAAAGAAAGGGAACTGTTACAGATAAGCAAGGATAGTCAAACAACATGAACCTACATAGCTACAGTTTCCAAAAATGGCTCTTTCTGTCCATAAGCACCCAGGGAGGGAGGGTAACATGTTTTTGGTAACCTTTGGAGACGTTAGTCATTAGTCATTGCCTCGATCCATTTTTTCAGAGTTGTTTTTCTTTACAATGTTGTTTTCTTGATTTTTGTTTTTCTGATTTTATTTTAATTCACTTAGTCCCAGTTTTTACTATCCAGGATTCTCTGCAATCCTTTCATTAAGGTTCTGTTACATCCATATATGACAATTTCTTCAGGCAGCTATTTCCCAGTTCAGGGTATTGTTTTAGATTCTGGTTGTTTGCTCTCCTTTTAATTTTTCTTTTACCATCAGTAACTTGGTTTTGCTAGTGATATTTACTTTTATCATTTTGTGTCAGTGATATTTATTTTCTTATTGAGTTTGATGAATTTCTACACCAAATTCTCTTTATTTTCATCTTTCTTTATGACATTTCAGAAAAGAGGAAAGAAGCAATCCGATCCTTTTCATTCTTTCTAGGTATTTATGTAATCCTTTTTTTTTTTTCAGTATATTTCTTGATTTTCCCTTTTTTCGATTTTAGTTCCTGAATTTGTGCTTTGTTTCAGGGCAAGTTACTGCTACCTCCTGAGATACTTTTGAATAGTGTCACCAGCCTTGTTTGGTCTTTTCCTGAACAACCCGAATTTCTGTGTTGATCTACTCCTCTAAGGGTTAGCTCCTTTGATTCTTGGAGTATTGAATCTTTAAGGCTTTCTCTAATATCTCAGGAAAGGATAGTAGGGATCTCAGAGTCCTGGGATTTCCATGTCTAAGACATTCTTTCTGGTGAGTACCTCACCTACACTGGCTTTTATTATATCCTCCAGTTTCCAAGGATGCCACTCTTGGTTAATATTCAGGGGCTTTCTGAGGGGAATTCTCCACTCTTGTAAGTTATATGGTTAGTTTTGGATGTTACAGACTTGTTCTATTTTTCTAACATTGGCTTTTGTTGTTGTTGTTGTTGAGGGGGGAGAGAGCTGCTTATTGTCTATAGACTTCTAGTTTGAATATGCAGTTTTGGGGTGATAGACATTATATATGTATATACATATACATATATATAGTTTCTTATTAGATTTCTAGATCATTATTTGGGCTAATATAAATTTTAGGGTTTTGCTGGAATGAATATGAAGGAGCTTGGCATTCTGCTGTCTGTTCAAGTAGCCTTCATTTTACAAATGGAGAAACTGTGGCTTAGAGAAAATAAAGGTCTATGGTCACTTTGCGATACTGACAGATACAGAAGTAAAATGGAGGCTTTTTGAATTTAGGCCCGTACCATTTGCCTTATGCCCTGTTTCTTTTTTTTTTTTTTTTTTTTGCTTTGTGAGAGAGAGAGAAAAACAGAAGATTAAGTGATGAACAAACTTAAGATTTTCATCTCTGCTTGCCCATGATCTTTGCCATGGTCTCTGAATTGGGTCTCTATACATGACCTAAAGGTGTATGTATGTGATCAATTATTTTGAGGATGAAAAGATGGGTTGCATCCCATACCCCTTATGATAGCCAGTCATGGGGCTCATCTGTAGAACAATTATATCTATTCTTCAAACAATTCCTTCATTCTACCGTAGTGCTTGTTCCCAACTTGCCCTCTTCTTAACTTTCTTATTTTTATTAAAGATACCACCAATGTTCTAGTCACTCAGGTTCACAACTTTGGTGTTATCTTCAACTCCTCCCTTTCACATATGATCAGTAAAATTTTATGGAATTTACTGGTCTAGATAGCAATCATTTTACTAGTTCACTGTTACCCTGAACTTTTTTTTTTTTCCTTTCAAATATTGTGAACCAGCTCTGAGTCTGGTTTTATTTTCAGTGTTATTGCTGATGTGACTTGTACTGTGTGATCAATTGTTGGATGATAAATAAAAATATATATATATCCACATATCAGAATAGAATTGGTGAGTAGTTGGAGGAAGATCCAGAATAATAGCAAAGGCACAAGTCAAAAAATCCCCTTCTGCAGTACAGTGGAAAGTACATGATGAGGTAACCAGGAAGTACAATTTGGATATTATTAAAAATAATTTATGCTAGTATGCCACTAGTCCTGATTTGTTATGCAGTATGTAAACACTGGTTATAGCACCTTGGATATATCTCCTTCACTTTTTTTTTTTTTGCTTTTTGTTGAGGTGATTGGGGGTAAGTGACTCGCCCAGGGTCACACAGCTAGGAAGTGTCTGAGAGCAGATTTGAACTCAGGTACTCCTGATTTCAGGGCTGGTGCTCTAACCATTGCGCCACCTAGCTGCCCCTCTCCTTCACTTTCAATACAATGTATACAGAATTAATCATTTGGCAAGTACAATACAACTTTTAGTTTTCATGTGTCCTATGTATTGACCCTGCAAAATGGGGATAATAGTACCTTCCCCCTTCCTATCTCACAGGGATGCTATGAGGAATAATGAAATTATATCTGTGAAGCACTTTGATCACCTTGGAGCAGGTAAGGATATAAAATATAAAACCTATCCATCCATTCAACTCCCTTGCCCTCTTAAGACACGATCTGCTGCTTTATTAGAAAATTCTGCCTCTGCCGTTGTGGCTAATTAAGTTCCTTTCAGTTCACTTGGTAGTCCCTTTGGTAGGAAGAAAGAGCACACTGGGACCTGTTGTCTTTGCCATCAATATAACCTTGAACTATCCTCTGGAGTAACCTTATTCGAAATAGATTTCCTCTGCAAATCAAAGAGAATTCTGAGCAGGCTCATTATAGTAGAATGTAATAGAAGATTTGAAATAATTTCTTAGTCATTTAGGTGAACTAAAAAATAGAACTTTGGAATAATTTTCAAGTTAGAAAATTGAGAATTTATGGATGGCAGAATTGAAATCTATGAAAATCTTAATTTGAACAGTGTTGAAAAGTAGAAGAGAATGAATATATATAATTCATACATGCATATACTATATATTCATGTATATGTGCATATATATTTTTTTCTGTATGTATATGAAGATGATAACCAACTCCCTTTTATTAAGGCTTTGAATTCTTTTTTCTTGTCCAGGAGAATCGACTTTTAGTGATTCATCCATATTCATTCATTTGTTGCCCTTTGTGATTTGTGGCACACTTTTATCAAATAGGTGGTGGAAAATAGAGGTACCTTTTGTGAAGGTACATAAAAGCAGCTGGGTCATGAGGCTCATTCTAACCTGTGACTGACCTTGCCAGTTCTTTGCTCCTATTAGAACATTTGCTGTTCCAGAAAAGTAGTGCAGAAGAGTATCTGATTTTCGTACATTGTAACATCTGTCTGCTGACTTAGAGACTACAAAGTGGGAGGGAGCCAATTTTTGGTACAGCATGTGCAGTTATATCTACTTGAGGAGTGTTTGTGTATGTATGTGCGTGTAGGTGTGAAAAGGGGTGAGTGTGCAGGGGGTGTTATCAGATGTACTGAGAGTGGCATTAGTTCAACTTCCCTTTGAAAATGAATTCTAGATATGTGAAGAAAGGAGACCTTGATATGCGTGATAATCTTTGCAATAGGAGAATATACAGCATTTTCCATTGTTTTTCTTCTAGTTACATTTCCCTATTGGACTGTTGTTGTGTTCTCAAATTCTTCATATACATTGTGATCATAGTACTGTGTTTCATTTTTAAATTTTACCTTCTGTTCTGTTTAGAAAGTGGGATAGATTGCAGTTAAATATGCAAATATAATTAAAATGTGATAAGAAATTGAACAGCTTGAACAGTCCAACAGGGACATGTTACAGAAGGAAACAAACCTGTGGCATGAACCTGTGGCAAAAACAAGTGTACATGTGTTAAATTAGTCTTCATTGTTTTGCATGTCTTCTTCCTCCTCCTCTCTCTGTCATTTTAAAATATGTAATCACTGTCCAATAAGTCAACAATATAATGGACAGCTATTCACTTACTTGCGAAATAAAATTGAAACTCATCAAACTTTAAAGTTCTGTGGCTGATTCACAGTATACATAGCTAATCTCTTGTTCTTAACTGAATTTCAGAGGTTTTTTGAAGTGTTTTGAGTTTGAAGAGTCCTTAAATGATCTTCTAGTCAGTATGTCCTCTGGTAGAAAGAGGTCTGGCTCTGGGAGCAGGAAGACTTGGGTTCAAATTCTGCTTCTGATATTTATTTCCAGTTTTATGTCAGCAAGTCATTTGGGCCTTAGTTTCCTTATCTGTAAAATGAGGTGTTGGAGTAAATGGCCTCTCTCTGAGGTTTCTTCTAGCTAGAGTTCTAGGAAATTGAAGCTGAGGGTGTGAAGTGGCTTGTTCAGAGTTATTCAGTTGGATTTACACTTGGGTCTCCTGATTCCCATGTTCTTTCCTTATTACTCTGCCTCACTCTTCATTCTATTAATGCTTTAAACTGCACTGAGACTTTTGTGATACCCTATATAGAACATTACAGTTATTCCTTCCCATCATGGAGTTAAGGGCTCAGTATCCTGTGTCCACTTCCCCTCTCTCCTGACCCCAGCCAATGATCTGAAAAATCTGTGTAAAATTTTTTTGGCCCTCTTCATACCAGAGAAGAAGTGTGAATTATTATGTTTTGAAAACATAAAATATTGGTATTATAAATTTGTATATAAATATATATAAGTACATTTTGAATTTGTTTTTGTGTTGTCTGTTGGCCTTCCTATGTCATCTGTAGCTTTTTCAAAATTCCCCAAAATTCTCTTTTAATTTCTTATGCTGACCTGTGCATGATAGGGAAAGTCTTGATATGGAAGGGATAACAGTACCTTCTCTCCTTGTTAAAGTCAGTTCCTGGTTTTACCTTGACTTGTAATCATAATACTTTTGAGTATTAAAGAAATAAATGGCTCTACTCATTTCTGTACTATTATTGAAGCAGAGAGAGAGAATTCCTAGCTATACTTAACTGAAGAAGGATTAGATGAACTATTTAGGAGATTTGGATTCTGGTTCTAAAGTCTTTGACTTTGCTTTGTAACACAGGACAAGCCACTCAATCACTTTGGACCCTGGAGTCCAATAAATTGGATGTTCTATTATTTCTCCTGTCTACCTTGTATGAAAATGTTGGAAGATAAAATAACGATATAGAATTATTGCAAAAGTGAAAAGTAGAATATAGGAATAAGTGTCACTGGAAAACAAAGTCAGAGCTCAATCACCATGTATTCATCTTATATTCATAAATAATGTTGAGCTCTGACTCTTCTAGTGACACTGATTCTGTCCTTATGACATTACCTGAGGAAGAGGAATAAGGACTGCTGGTTTTTTAAAGTTGTATATTTGCACGTATAAATTATTAGAGTTGTATTAGGGATTACTTTTTGAAGTGCAAATCAGAGCAATATATAATACGTAAACCTTCCAGACATCTAACAAAACATTTATTGTGAAAGATCTTAGAACACTGCAGATTCTGACTGAATAACTCAGTTACATGAGAACAAATGACCCCTAGAGTCTATCTAGAGCTATCACTTGAACACAAAGGCTGAATTTTTTGTAGTCTGGAGAATTCTATTTGTTAACATTGGAGTCTTTAAAAAAACAAGCAAACAACAACAACAAAAAAACCCCCCAAAAACCCAACACTATAATAACCATAGACCTTAATATTCAAATATAAGAGTTTTTTCCTCCTTATATAAGAGGTTATTCCCTTAGAACATGGAAGGAATTATTTTTCTCAAAAAGAGTGCTCATTTGCTTTTATCCAGAAGATGCATTTCTCCTGCTCTCTTTTTCCTCTAATCTTATCTACAAGCATGAATGAAATTTCTGGCCCTCCAAACAGTGATGTTAATTGTTTTTTCCCCTTTTCTTTGAAATTGTGAATACATTTACATTAAAAGACTCAAGTGAATTAAACAGAAGATTGGGTGGAACCCAGAGAGTCTGGGGATTGGAGAAGGGAAAGAGAGCAAGCATTTATTAACTGCCTACTATATGCTAAACACTTTATAGATAATTATCTTATTTGATCTTCACAACAACCCTGTGAGTTAGGTACTATTATTTTTACTTTCATTTCAGTTCTAGTACCCATTCAGTGTATAGATGATTTCTGTTTCCAATACCTCATCTTCCAACTAGTTTTAATAGTATAGAAGATAATTATGGACATTTAAAAAGTTAGTAGCAGCTTGCAATTTACTGGAATTGTTTTTGGCTGGTTCTGTGTTGTTATTATCATTCAGCATATATTTATTAAGTGCCTACCATGTGCCAGGTACTGTGCTTGACATAAAGAAAAAACCAGTGAACCAGTACTTTACCTCAAGAAGCTTAAATTCTATTGAAGATGACAGATACATGTATAAATATATGCAAAATGCAAGCAAATTTATTGGGGGGGGGTTACTGGCAGCTGGAATAATGAAGAAAGGCTTTATTTAGAATGTTATAGCTGAAGTGAGATTTGAAGGGAATGGAATATTTCTTTTTTGTGCCATGTTGTTTAAAAGTAGATTTATTGATTTTTAAAAATAACAGATTGTTGTTTGTATTGTTGTTATTTTTCTTTCATTCTCCAAGAGGCATGACCTCAGTGAGGTGAATCCGTGACATGAAAGTGAATTGGATTTAAATGAAGATGGGCTGTGCAAAGTCACCAGCCTGACTTTCTCCTCCAGTGGCAAGATACCATAGCAAATGGAGATGGCCTTGGATGAAATGGGAGACCTTGACCTTTTTATTTTATTATATTTTTATAATATTTTACTTTTAAAAAGTAAGAAAAAAAGAAAAACATAAAAGGAATACAAAACAAAATAAAGCAAAGCAAAAGAGAACATTGTCATGTGCCCAGCAGAAGGTGCTTTATTTTGTTTTGTAATTCCTTTGCTGTTTTTCCATGTTGAGTTCCTTAAATTTGATCTTTGATACTTTTATATGTTAAATTTTCTGTTAAGTTGAGGTTTGGTTGATAAGAAAATACTGAAAATCTGTAAGTTCATTGAAGGTTCTTGTACAATTCGAATTGTAGCTTCAGCATATTTGAATTGTTTTTTTCTTGTTTCTTGCAAAATTTTCTCTTTGATTTGGGGGTTTTGAAATTTGGCAGTAATATTCCTGTGTCAAAAACAATAATATTCCTGTGTTTTTTTACAAAGGATCTTTTTGAGGTGGTTATCGGTTATTTTTTCTGTTTCTACTTTCCCCTCACATTCTATCACTCCATGACAATTTTCTTGGATTATTTCCTGCATTATTGTGTCAAAATTTTCTTTTTGGTCCAATTATTCTTCTATTTTTCTCTTAATCTATTCTCTAGATCTGTTGCTTTTCTTATAAGATGTTTCATATTTTATTTTCTCATTGTTTATAATCTGTTTTGTTATATCTTGGTCTCTCATAGCTTCACTGGCTTCCCCTTGCCCAGTTCTAATTTTCAAAGAATTACTTTCTCATCTTCGAGACTCTATTACCTTTTTGAGTTGATTAGCTCTTTTTTTATAATATTCTTGTTTTTCGTGGATGGGTTTTTTGGTTTTAATTTTTCCTCAGTGTCTCTCATTTGATTTTTAAATTCTTTTTTGACTTCTTCTATAAACTCTCTCTGGGTGGGGAGCCATTTCCCATTACTCTTTGTAGTAGAAGATTTTTTTATTTCAGTCTTTCTCTGAAGATGAAATCTCCCATCCCCAGCTTCCCTATTCCCATAATATGTTTCAGTGGTGGGATTCTCTCTTTGCCAGCTCATTTAAAAAAAAAAAAAAAAAAAAGAGTCATTCGTGTAAGCACCTTTAACCATGGGGAGGTTTATGTTACCTCAAGCTTCCCTTCAGTTCTCCATTTTGATCAGGAACCCCAAACCAAGAGCTCCACCTTCCTGCAAGTGCCCATAGCGAGTAATGTCCCTGCCTTGCTGCTTCTGCATTCACCAAGTGCTGGTTCCTTCTTACCCTGGACTACATCTCAGCAGCACAATTGGGTATGGCAACCAAGGTTCACTTCCTCTTCCTAGACCCAAATCACATGAAACTGTCCTGGAGTTTAAAGTCTCTGTGGTTCCTGCTGAGGCTCCAGTTACATCTAGCTAGCTCAAGGGCTCCCCTTTTGTTGTTTCTGTGGAGCTAGCCATTAGGTATTTACACTTCAGACAGGTTTTTTCTCAACCTGATGTCTGTCTTCAGCTCTTCTTGGCTTGTGTCTGTAGGATCCCTGTTCTGCTTCAAATCTTCTTGATTTTTCACTGCTCTTTGTTCACTCTGAGATGCAAATTTGTTCTATTTGTATGGGAATTCTGTAGAGCTTGAAATTTACTAATCTTGACTCAGTCATCTCCCCTGAATCCTCCAGTTTTTTTTTTTCCCTCAAAAGACATGCAAAGTTAGTTTTCAGCATTCACCTTTGCAAAATCTTGTTTCAAATTTTTCTTCCCCCCCTTCCCACTTCTTCCCTTCCTTGGACAGTTAAGTTAATCCAATATAGGTTTAGAATGACTGTTGTCTACTGACTTTTAGGACATTCTCTTCAATTATTTGGAAAAATATGCAATATTGCAAATATTGTTACATTTGAACCTCTTTATAACACTGGGATGTTGGTGCTATTATGATCCTCATTTTTGCAGCTGAGGAAACTTAAGCAGACAGTGGAGAAGTGACTTCCCCAATTTCACAGAGCTGGTAAGTGTCTGAGGTTGAATTTGTTCTTAGGTCTTCCTGATTCTAGCACCAAAAATTGACTGAACCACCTAATTGTCTTTAGTTGCCTTGTAACATGCTCTTCTTCCTCACCATACCACCTGTCCTTTGTGTCAGGAAGACTAAAATTCAGTCTAACCTCAAACACTTAACTGTGTGTCTGGGCAAGTAAGTTAACTTCTGTATGCTTCAGTTTTATCCTCTTTAAAATAGAGATAAGAATATTCTCACCTTCCAGGATAATTGTCAGGTTAAAATGAGGTATTTGTAAAATAATTTGAAAACCTTGTAGTATTATGTGTGTTATCATCATCATCATATCTGCCCCCTTCACTTCTCTAATACTGCCATTACCCTGATGTAGGCCCTCATAACTATGCTTGGACTATTGCAAAAGCCTACTAGTCTCTTCTCATTCCTGCTCATACTCTATTCAGAAGTCACTATGTTGATCTCCCTAAAATGTGAGTCTGACCATGTCACTCCTATCTTTATTCAATCAACTTCTGGTGGCTTCCTATTGCCTCCATAACCAAATGTCACATCTTCTTTTTGACTTTTAAACTTCTTCATAGCTTGGCGCTTTTATCTCTCTCCAGTATTCTTATACTTTATGCCTTCTTGTATAGTCTTCAATCCAGTGACGCTAACTTTCTTGGATTTCCTCATACTAGGTACTCCATCTCCTGACTCCAAGCAGTTTAACTTGTTATTATTCTCTATGCCTTTTACTCCCTGTTTAATTCTGGTTAATAGCTTATTTATACATGATTGTTTGCATGTGGTCATCATCATTAAACTGAATTCCTGGAGAACAAGGACTGTCATTTGCCTTTCTTTGTGTCTCCAGCATTTAGTACCATGTCTGGCACATAGTAGTTGTTTAATAAATCCTAGTAAACTGATTGGCAATAGGGCACCATTGGAGTGAATTAAATAGAGGAATTAGATGATCAGACATGAACTTCAGAAAAAGCTTTTTAGCAGGTGTATGAAGGTTAGATTGGAGTGGGGAGAGACTTGAGACAGAGATTGCAATAAGTAAGTGAAAAGCTGATAAATTATTGAATTAGAATTTTATCTATCTGAGTAGAGAGAAAGGGATTGATTCTAGAGATTTTAGGTAGAAACAAGATTTTATAACTTTGGATATTTCAATTGAGAAAAAAAGTGAGGAATTGAGGGTAATTCTTAGGTTTTGAAACCAGGAGACCAGAAGGTTCTTGATGCCCCCAAAGAAATGGTTAAATTTGGAAGAAGCATGGGTTTTTGGTGAAAAACTAATGATTTTATTTTGAATGTGTTAGGTTTACAATACTTAGTGATTAGGCAATAGTATCCAATAAGCAATTGGAGATATGTAACTGTCTCAGGAAAGTAACTAGTATTTGATGCAAATGGGTGTATTGGAGCCAGATCTAACCAGATGAGAACCTATGGAATTATTAATTGCTATAAATTAGAGCTTTTACTTTTTGTTGTTGTTGTTGTTATTGTCTCAAATTAGTTAATAATTCAGATGAAATTTATGAGTATTACTATGTGCATACATTCTCTCTCTCTCCTCCATACATTCTCTCTCCTCCAATTCAGGTTCTTAAATATTTACCACCATACATCTCTTTATTGCTCTGTGAATATTGTTTGAAATCAGCAGAATTGCAGTAGAAGACCCAGGGAATGAAGTCATCACTGAACTGCAGCCTGCTGACTCTAGGTTAACACCAACAACTACAACAACAATAATAAATATTTATTAAGTACCTACTATGTTCTAGGCATTGTGCTAAGTACTGGGGACCCAAAAAAAACCTAAAGACCCTGTCATTTTGGTGCTCATAGACTAGACACACATTAGTTTTACATAAAAAGAAGTGGCCCCCTCAAATGGAAAATCTGATTGGACTTTTCCTGTAGTCACCCACGACTTTTTCTACATATCTATCTTACCTGTCTGTCTGTCTTATCTGTCTGCCTGCCTCTCTGTCTGTGTGTGTCTCTCTTTCTATCTATGGAGAAGGGACACAGCATTTTATTGCTGAATAAATATCTTCCACTGTTAGGATTGAGCACTGCTTTGTAACTCATAGTCAAGTTTCCTGGGACAGTGGTTCCATAGCCAGTATGTGTCAGAAGAGGGATATGACCTAGGTCTTGCTGATTTCAGTAGGGGTTCCCTTTCCAGTGTGCCATACATCTTCCCTCTTGTTGATTAATCTGTCATCTGAATTTTTCCTGACTATTGTTACTGGGTGGGACAGGGAATTCAGACTCTTGTAAAGCCTCTTCCATGAAAATAACTATATACAGCTCAAATTTCCTCATCACTATGGATGTTGTATTACTATATTTTGTTAAAGTTTTTTTTTTCCCTTGTTGATTATTTAAAACATTGAGCACTTAGATCATGATAGATGATCATTAGATGGCTAGTTTGGCCATAGATTTATGCTTCATGTCATTAGGCAGATTTAAACTTAGACTATCAAAATCCTGGGAAGGGAAAGTATAAACATAGCTGAGACAAAATTTCTGGTATACTGAAATTTTAGTAACAGTATGAGAGTCTTTTTCTGATACTCTACTTGGTAGGGAATAAGTGTTAGGGACCTAATTCTCCTAATATTAAACAAACAATGTATCCCCTGTTGCTTAGAGCAAGTGTTCTGGTAGGATATTGTGTTGAGGGGGTGAGTCAGTCAGCAAACATTTATTAAATACCTTCTTTGGCAAACAGGAGCAGATAGGTGGTGCGGTGGATAGAACACTGGATTTGGAATCAGGAAGACATCTTCAAATCTGGACAGAGGCACTTATTAGCCGTGTGACCCTAGACAAGTCACTTTAACCTTGTTTACCCTGGCTCCTTGTTTGTAAAATGAATTGGCAAACTACTCCAGCAAGAAAATCCCAAATAAGTTCATGAAGAATTGGACATAAAGGAAAAATGACTGAACACATACACTATGCCAAGTATTGTGTTAAATTCTGGGGATACAGAAAGACCAAAAAGATAGCCCTTGCCCTCAAGGAATTCACAATCCAGAAGAGAAGACTATAAGCAAACCAGTACATAGAGAAACAAGAGATTTGTAGGAAACAGTTTGAATCAGCTCTGATTTTGACAGACAAGTGTCACAAGATCTAAGAGAACATGACTGGGAGTAAAGTGTAAAAAGACTGGGAAAAGGGTGGGGCAGATTAGTTTATGAAGATCTTTGAATGCCAAATGAAAGAATTTGTATTTTATCCTAGAAGAAATGGATAACCATTAGAATTTGTGGAGTGGGGTGGAGGGTGACTTGATATTTTAGGAAAATCTTTTTGGAGGCTGAATGGAAAATAGATTGGATTGGGGAAAATTTTGAAGGAAGCAGACTCATTGACAGGCTATTGCAATAGTAACAGTGTGAAGTGATGAGGGCCTGTACTAGGGTGGAGGCAATATCAGAAAAAGAAATGAGAGTGTATTTGAGAGATGTTGTAAAAGAGAAATCTACAGACCATGGCAACAGATTGGATAATAGTATGTGAGAGAGACAAAAGACTTAAGAATACTTAAGGTAATGAACCTGAAGACCCTGGAAGATGGTGATGTTTTCTACAGTAGTAGGAAATTTAAAGAGAGGACAATATTGGTTTTAGGGGAAATTTGTTCAGTTTTAGACATCTTGATTTTAAAATGTCTATTGGAAATTCAATTCAAGATGTCTGAAAGGCAGTTTGATTTATGATATTGGAGGTCAGTAGAGAGGTTGAGGCAGGGTAGTAGGTAGAATTGAAAATCATCTGCAGAAATGAGATCATCATATGAAGTAGTCTAGAGGGAGAAGAGGGCACTGAACAGTCCTGAAGGATACCCATGTAAGTGGAAGGGTGTGACTTTGATAAGGATCAAGTCAAAAAAGACTAAGAAAGAGCAGTCTGATGTATAGGAGAACCAGGAGAAAGTGTTATCTTGGAGACCTAGAGGGAAGAGAGTATCAAGGATAAAAAGAAGAATGAGGATTGAGAAAAGGTCATTGGATTTGGCAGTGAGATCATTGGTAACTTTGGAGAGAACAATTTTGATGGCATGATGAAGTACAAAGCCAGGTTGTAGATGGTCAAGAAGAGAAAGTGAGAGAAAAGTAGAGGCACTTATTGTAGACAACCTTTTCAAGGAGTTGAACCACAAATAGCAAAAGAAATAAAGGATAATAGTGGGAATGGAAAAATCAAATATAGTTCTTTTTTTTTTTTTTTTTTTTTTAAAGCATAGGTAAGCCGTGGATTTGTAGGCAGTAAGGAAGGAAATGGGAGAAGGATGTGGAAAGAGTAAAGAGGGAGAAAGAGAAGTCAAGCTAGACTACTGGTCCCATGAATTTGTAGGCAGTAGGGAAGGAAATGGGAGAAGGATGTGGAAGAAATAAAGAGGGAGAAAGAGAAGTCAAGCTAGACTACTGGTCCCATGA
>JAJPUD010005933.1:36766-51224 GCA_023553655.1 Myrmecobius fasciatus | reverse complement strand
GAAGGATGTGGAAGGAATAAAGAGGGAGAAAGAGAAGTCAAGCTAGATTGCTGGTCCCAGACTGATTGATTTTTTAGTCTCTTGGCCTATTGGCTTTGCAACAGCTGTTCTTGCCTATGATGTGCTCCCTTACCTGAACTCCTTCAAGCCTTATCTCAGATATTACCTTCTGGGTAAAGCTTTTCTTTTTACTTCCTTTTTCTTTTTCCTGAAAGTAAAATTTTATTTTTTTTAATTTTCTAGTCACTTAACAGTATTTTCCCTCCAATTAATTGCATGTAAAAATAATTTTCAATGTTCATATTTGTAACATTTTGAATTCAAAATTTTTTCCTTCCTTCAACTCCTTTCCCCTTTCCTAAGATAGCAAGCAAATCAATTTAGGCTATATTTCCATAGTAATCATGTTGTGAAAGAAGAGTCAGAACAAAAAGGAAAAATTAAGAGAAAGAAAAAACAAAAAAAGAAAAAGTGAAAATAGTATCCTTCAGTCTTCATTCAGACTCCATAATTCATTGGATATATAAGGCATTTTTCATCACAAGTTTGGAATTATTTTAGATCACTATATTGCTGAAAAGAGTTAAGTCTATCCTAGTTGACCATCACACAGTGTTGCTGTTATTATGTACAGTGTTCTCCTGTTTCTGTTCATTTCATTCAGTTCATGTAAATCTTTCCAGGTTTTTCTGAAATTCCAGGAGATGCTTTTCTTTTCTTTTTTTTTTTTTTTGCTTTTTGCTGAGGCAATTGGGATTAAGTGACTTGCCCAGGGTCACACAGCTAGGAAGTATCTGAGACCATATTTGAACTCAGGTCCTCCTGACTTCAGGGCTGGTGCTCTAACCACTGGCCACCTAGCTGCCCCTAGGAGATGCTTTTCTTAAAGCTCTCTAGTTTTATTTTCTTTGTTCTTTCCTCCTAAAATTACTTTGTATGTATATATTTATTCAATCATTCATTTATATTTATGTATTATAACCCCCTTTAGAGGGTAATCTTCTTTAGGGCAGAGTTTTTTTTTTTTTTTGTTTTTGTATTTATGTTTTCAGTACCTTGAACTTAGTAGGTGCTTCATAAATATTTCTTGACTGGAATCGCTAACTTTATAGAGAAAGACAAAAGCTAAGAAATGTAACATGGTGATTTATTTTGGGAAATATAAAGGCCTGACATTATTTTCCTTTATGTTTCAGAGGGCTGAATGTTTACAAGATATTTTGTTATTGTATTTGTAGTCCCTAACTTCTGGGGACTTTGTCTTGGTTTGTAAGATGTACTGTTGGAAAGAATTTTCTAGGTCATTTTGTTTAGCAAACTTTTCCTGTTAAACAGTTGGGGAATCTCCTCTTTTCTTTTTACTAATACCATGGTTTTCACAACAACCTTGAGAAATAGGTGCTATTATTATTCTCATTTGACATTTGGGAAAACTGAGACAAAGAGGTTAAATGACTTGCTAGTAAGGGTCTGAGAGTGAATTTAACTAAAATTTCCCTGACTAGGCTCAGTACTTTATACACTGTACCACCTAGCTACCTTGAAATACATTGAAATTTGTCACCAGGGGTTCTTTGTGGTCACAAGTTTTATCTTTGGACATAAAAGTAAATAAGTTATTTGTAGTGGTGGAGGTGTGGGGTTGAATTCTAATCCATGATAGCTGGGAGGCATTATGAGTACTTGTGATCACCCAAATGAATCAACTACTCTGATAGCATTTTGTGTTAGTGAGAACCTTATATAATTTGAATAGATGTAAATTTGGGCCTACCTATATAAGAAAATTCTAAGGATGTTAAACTTTGTTCTAATTCTTGGGAACCATCTACTGGCATCAGATTTGTGTATAATAAATTTAGGTCAGGCTATTCAAATGATTTTGTAGTTGGAAGGAATCCAAGCAACCATCTAGTAAAACTCAACCACAAAATGGAATCTGCAAAATGAATCTCCCTTTACAGCAAAGAATTATAGAATCCGAGAGGTAGAAGGGACTGGCACCTTGAATGCCATATAATAAAATAGCTACCTCGAATTCTAATCTTGTCTGCCATTCCTGTAAGATTATTAAGTCCCTTTACCTTATAACATAGAGCATGCTGCTTCCTTAGGCAGTGTATTCCATTTTACAATTATTCTCATTCAGAAATATTTCCTTAAATATAGTGAAAACCTGTCTTTCTACAAAGGTGGTTTTTTTTTTTTTTTTGCCTTTACAGTGTAAATTACTTGGTCTCCTGGTTTTAGTTGCTTTATATTTATCATTTCATACAAATTTTCCAAAGTTTCTCAAACATCATTTCTTTGATCATTTCTTATAATATGGTGATATTCCATTCCATTCATATGCCATAATTTGTTCAGCCATTCTTTGGCTGATGAATAAGTACTTCCTCTATTTTCGGTTCTTTGCTGTTTTAAAGAGAATGGCTTTTTTTTTTGTTGTTTTGTTTTGTTTTAATATAGGTCTCTTTTTCTTCCTTTCCTTCCTGTACTTGAAGTACAGATTTAATGGTATTATTGGATTAAAGAGCATAAACAAATTTAGTAACTTTTGGGGGATAGTTCCAAATTACTTTTCAGAATGACTGAACCAATTCATAGCTTCACCAATTAGTATACTTGTTTTTCCACAGCTTCTCCAACAGCTGTTAGCAGTTCTTTTTGTCATCTTTCTCCACTTGAGAGATGTGGGGTAGAAATTCAAAATTATTTTTACATATACACAAATATGTGTGTGTCTACATGTATGTATATATAGGTGATTATTTTTATTTTTAAAGTAAAATTTTAAAAAATTAGTCTGTTCCTTCTGTTTTCCCCATTGAGCAAAAACCAAACAAACTTAATACTCCCATCCAGTAAACAAAAGCAAAACAAAACTGAATATATAATAAATCCTTGGTTATGCAGCTTGTGTAGTTCAACAAAATAAATTCCCAAATCATATTAAGATATATATCTTTTTCTGAATTTTAAGTTCAAATATCTTTTTATGAGGAGGTGAGTGGTATGTTTCACTTTAATTCTTTTGGACTTAATGGTAGCTTTGATCAGAGTCTTTTGAAATTGTTTTCCTCTGTAATGTTATTTGTATAAATTATTCTAGTTGTGCTCATTTTAATCTGCTTCAGTTCATGGAACTCTTCCCAATTTTCCCTGAAATTATCCATTTTATAATTTGTTATGTAAAAATAACAATTGCATTCATTAATAACAATCTGTTTAGTCATTCCCTGATAAGAGAACCTATTGGGAAATATATAGGAAAATATATATTTTTGTTGTTGTTGAGTTTTTCAGTCATGTCTAATTCTTTGTGATCCCTTTTGGGATTTTCTTGACACACCAACAAAAAACAAAAACAAAACCAAAAACCAAAAAAAAAAAAAAAAAACCCAAAACAAAAAACCACTTGAGTGGTTTGCGCTTTTGTTCTCCAGCTCATTTTATAGTAAGATTTGAATTCATACCTTCCTGATTACAGATCTGACACTCTAGCTACTATGCCACCTAACTGTCCATAGAAAGAATCTATATGTAGATATAGACCTAATTGTCATACTACTGTCAGAGAACATGCAGAGTTTGATAACTTCCTTGGTGTAGTTCCAAATTGCTTTTCAAAATGGTTACACCATTTCACAACTCTTAAGTTCATTACTATACTGATTTTATTGTAGCTCCTCCAACATTTGTCATTTTACTCTTTTCTCATCTTTGCCAGTTTTATGTATATGAAGCTAGCACTTCAAAGTTGCTTTAATGTTCAGTATTGTTGTAATTATTTGTGATTTTTAGAGTACTTTTTAAAAGTGATTATTGCTTACTGTTAGTTTGGATTTCTTCCTTTGAAAATTGTTTATGTTCATGCCTTTGCTCATTTATTAGAGGATGACACTTAGTCTCTTGACTTTTAATCACTTCCTTATATATCTTAAATATGAAACTTTTGTATCAGCAGACCTTGCACAGAATTCTCCCATTTCAGTGTTTATCATTTAATTTTTACTATATTAGATATGTTTGTTCAACAAATGAAAAAATCATAACTCCTCCACACTTTGGTTGATATTTTAGATGAGTTACTGTGACCCAATAATTGTTCATTTTATCTTGTGTGATTATCTCTATTGCTTGTTTAGTCATGCTTCTTCCCCTAGCAATAAATTTGAAAAGTAATTTCGTGCTTGCTTCTCCAGTTTGTTTACAACATGATCTTTTATATCTAGAATATGTACTCATTTGGAGCTAATGTATGGTTTGACATGTTGCTCTGTATCTAATTTCTGCCACATTTCTGTCTTCTTTAATCAGCAGTTTTTGTCAAATAATAAGTAGAGTTTTTGAGTTTATAGTGTTGTTTTAATTGGAATATTTCTAATTTTACAGATTTACTAACTTTTTCAAATGTTTGTTCTTGATAATTTGTGTTTTCATTTCTTCAAATCCTTTGACTATTTGAATATTGAAGATGACTTGTTACAAATTTGAATAAGTTCCATATATCTATATCTATATCTATATCTCATCTATATACATTCTATATATATCTATATATACATTTGACAGACTTTTCACAGAAACTTGATACTTTTTATTTTATGTAATCGGAGTTGTGATAATTTGTATACATTCTTGAGTTCTTAAAGTCTTACCCTATTTGTAGTGTTGAAATACATTTTCTTGCTGGCTTCTCTTCTTTGTTTATCATGTAACCTTTTATGTCTAAATCCATTTGGAATTTAGTTTTGTATATTACCTAAAATGTTGGTCTAATACCTAAATTCTTCCAGATTGCTGTTCACTTTCACCCACAGTTTGTGCCAAATAGTGAGTTCTTCCTCTAGTAATTAGGATCTTTGGGTTTATCAGAGTAGTCTGTTGCTGCTTTGTTCATTTATTCTGTGTGGTGCATATCTGTTTATTTATTCTGTTAATTGACCTCTACTTTCAATTTAAAATATTAGAAAATCACTGTCTAAAGTTAAATTTTTCACTTCAAAAGAGCTTTGATTTTGAATATTCCTTCTACTGAAAATCATAACTCCTTCATACTTTAATTTGGCATTTTAGTTGAGTTATTATGACCTAGTAAGTACACAATATTCATTCCATTGTAAGGCAATGGAATGCCTTTTTAATTTAGTTTAACTTACATAAGCTTGTATTCTAGTTGCACAGCTTTTGAAAACTGAGGGGTGCTTTCATGCTAATGAAGTGGAATGGTTAAAAAAAAATGTTGCAAAAGATTTAAACCCAGCATTTTATATTATTCTTCCTTGGTACCACATAAGGATATTTTTCCGAGTATCATATTTTGAGAAGACTATTGAAAAGCAGTAGCACATCCAGAGGAGTATGGTCAAGGAATTTATTAAAAATGTGTTAAAGAAGAATGAGTTAATTCATAGGGTCATTGATCTATAGGACTAGAAATGGTCTCTTTTTTTTTTTTTTTTTTTTTTTGCAAATGAGGTAACTAAGTCCCTGAAAGTTTAAATGATTTGATAGGTCACATAGGTACTAGTGATCTACTTTAGCTTAAAATAAAGAAGAGTGGGGAAGGAAATGAATTTAGAGGCATTGAGATGACATAGTACAAGCACTGAGCTTAGATGGTCAAGATCAGAGTTCAGATCCAGCCTGACATTTAAAAGCTGTGTGGCAAGTCACTTAATTCTCTGTTTGCCTTGGTTTTGTCAACTGTAAAATAGGGACAATAATAGCATCTACTTCTTAGGATTATTGTGAGGATCAAAGGAGATAACACAGTTGATTCTTGTCATTCATGGTAGTTATATTTTATAAAGTCATTGAACTCCATTTATGTTAGCACGTTGCAGAGATTGTTGAATTTTCTCTTCCTTTTTCTGGCAGTATCATATTATTGATTCATTAACCTTGAATTCAGTGCCCAACAGCACTATAACTAATGGTTGAATGAAGCACATCTAACATGTCATCTTCCTTGCATTTAGAACACTATACAGCACTTCAGCACTAAATTTGGGGTAGGTAAAACAATGAAATTACCAACGATAAAGCATCAAAATGCAAAAATGTAGCATCAATTAGACCACAAAAAGTATGCTTGATTATAGTACAAAAACTGAAACAAAGGGGCAAAGTATTGTCTAGTTCAACTTCAGGTAGAAGTGTGATTATCAAGGAACTCATTTTTGACACGTTTTATGTCTGCATATGGTAATGAAAGCATTGGGAGTATTGATTTGGGAGTTAAAAATGTTAGCAAGTAGATAATTTTGAAAATATGGACTCCACAAAAAGCAAGGATTGATTGTATTTGTAAAGAACTTAGTATAATGACTAATACATTATGGATGCTATACATAGCACCTATAAAAGCTTACTATTATCATTAATACTGTCAGTATTTGTTTTGCTTGTTCACAGAGCACAGAAATATGTGTGCTTTCATTTCAATATATAGTTGAAGTTTCTAAAAATTAGAATTGTCTCAAAATGGACCAATGGATAGAAAGTACAGGGATGGAAATTTTAGATTATAAAAATGTTTCCTAATAATCTGGGCTCACTAAAAATGAAATGGACAGCTATATGTGGTAGTATGTTAGCATTTGTGATCTGAAGTTGGAATTTATATTATTCTTTGCAGTATAAGAATTCATGTGTCATTACGTATGATCTCTGAGAGCCATTCCAGCTTTAATATTCTATTATTCTAATAAAATATAACAAACAGGATAATCTTATCACTTTGAATTGGATACTGATAGAGTTTTCCACGTTCTCCTAAATATATTCTGTATACTTTGCATTGCTGGAAGATTGTATTGCCTGTATAAATCATGCAATCCATTTATGAATCATTTTACATGTGACATGGTCATCTAGGATCTTGTAAATTTAGTGAAGAATTCACAAAGAAGTGGAGTGCTTTGCTTTGTTTTGGTCTCTGGCATTCATCTTACAATTAATCCTTGATACTATACCAGAGACTTCTGAAATGTATGCATTAAACATGATGATTAAGTTAAAAAAAAATCCTAAGAATAGAAACTTAATAAACCTATTGAACATTTCTCAACTTTTAATGAAAGCTGAGCTTAAATGTCAGTAGTATGAGCAATTTGGATGATTAAAAGACATACTTTCATTTAAGTGAATTGGTATTTCTATGTAGCAGTCTTGTAAATACCTATATGCTTAGAACAAATAAGGATTTACTTACACTGACTTGTATAAGTCAAGTAAATAACATTTATTAAGACCTTATTATGTACCAGGCACTGTGCTAAGCACAAGGGACCAAAAAACCCCAACAGTCCCTGCTTAAAGGAACTTATAGTCTAATGGAGATGGGGGAGGAGAGAAGAAACAATTTGAAAATACCTAGCTCTTCATACAAAACAAACGTGTATGTATATATCTACATATGTGGTTGTGGATATGTGTGTACACACATATGTGTATTTATACATATCCATACCCACAAATGTAAAGAGAGATACATATATACTCATAAATTCCTTCTGTTGTCCCCCCACATACACATCATTGTAGGAGATATGAAAAGTGTTTTAATGAATTTTTAGCTGATACTTGAAGAGAGATGTGAAGCTAGCAAAAAGGAAAGAAGAAAATTCCATGGAATGGAACAGTCAGTGAAAAATGCCAGTCAAAATGGAATGTGTTGTGTGTGAGTAACAGTGAGGAAGCTTGCATATCACCAGATCATATTTTTTAAAATGACATAATTTCACTTGGTTGACTTCAAAAAGTTATTATATTAGAAACATAGAGACTGACTTTGATAAGCTTTATATAGTTTTATTATAATGTGTAATAATACATTGATTATTTTTTTTAAAGTTCTTCATTTCTGATTTTTCTTAGGTATGCAGTTGGCTGTAGGGATGGTTATTGTTTCTATCTTTAAAATATAGCATTTATTATAAAACCAGAATTAGCTGGCTACTGTATATGACAAAACAGTGAACCCAGTCTGTTGGGCTTTGGTTATTTTCAAGTTAGATAATGTAAACAAGATTGTAGTAGTTAAAAAAAGTAAAATGGGTGACAGCACAGTAGGGCTGGATACTTGCCATAAAACTGGAGAAAAATTCTCTTCATTTAATTAGGTGTAGTTTTTAGTGTGAGCATACCAGTCATTCTTTGGAAAAAATTTGGATTACATTTACAAGATATTGGTTAAGTGCTTGTTTGTACATTGTGATGAGCCTGATCCTAGATGTCATATTGAGAAATACTTTCCTTGAATGCTACTAATATTAGTTATCTATCTCATTTTCTTTCACTCCATCCATCCCTTGTACCATGTTTTTGTTCCTTGACCATCTTCACTAAGGAACAGAGCAGATAAATCCTAGATTTACCTACTCTGTTGTTAAAAGTGTCTCTTGTTGAAGTAATTTCAATGAGAAATTTATATAATATTGATTAAGCAGCAGTATTATGACAAAGTAGCAGAGTCGTTTGTGGGAGTTTTATTATATATATACATATATAATATTTTCCAGTCTGGTTTCAGAACCCAGCGTGGCTTGGAGACAGCGTTGGTGTGTTTGAAGGATGATCCTCCTCGAATTCTGGATTTGAGACAACTTTCCATGCTGATTATATTAGAGCCTCAGCTGCTTTCGTGTTGGTCATGAGGTGATGCTGAACCGAATGCTTGAACTAGCAGGAGTGGATGGGATTACATTGGAGTGGTTCCGTTCGTTCTTTCCGGGTAGGTATCAGTTAGTAGTGATGGGTGAAAATTGACACTGAGGGACTTCCCATGTGGAACCCTATAGTGGTCAATTATTCTACCATTCATATTTAGTGGGTATGAGAGGTCATTTGGGGGAAAACAAAAGGCAGTGTGATTGGAATGATCATGGAGTGTGTTGAGGATGTTTCTCAGAATGAAGTTGTTTAATCTCCTTTACTTCTGTTCTGTCTTTGTTTAAAGATACAGACTAGATTTGAAGTTTAGAAGACAAGAAAGAATGTGATCAGAAAGAAGGGAAATTACTTACAGTTGTGACATCTAATGGGACTAACTATAGGCATTGATCAATTATTGGCGTGTTTATTTTTTGACCGTGAATGAATCTTAACTTAATCAGATTTCAGTATTAGAAGTACATACAGATTAGGACCCACTCTTTGAAACAAATTATGCATCAGTTGTGATACTTGCTAGGGCACTAATTCAATTACACATTTATAAGAGTTTTTAAAGGAGAGTTACTGTTTTCAACTAATGGTTTATATTTTATTCATGGAGAACACTTTTTTTTTTAAACATTGTTTTAACTAAGTATTATAGGACACTTTTAAGTGATACAAAGTACACATAATTGCCTTCCTTTTCCCCCTTTTTAAAAGTGCTTGTGTATTTTAAATTTCTACAGGCATGAAGTTAGATCACATTCATTTTGGTCCTTTGCTGTCTTGATAGTGTGTTCCTTCTGGAATATTACTCAATTAGATAATATTGCTTTAAGTAAGTATCGAGAAGTTGATTGATCATCAAACACTGGGGAATTTTGATATATCTAATAATAGAACAGAAGTATAATTCTCAAAAAGTATATACTCAAGGTATATATTTATAAATGTTGTTATCAGGGACTAGAGGTAAAGTTTGATCATATTAGACACTATCTTATATATTTCAATTTTAGGAGTAAAGTGGTAGAGAAAAAGTTGATGATAGTATTTATAGCTACAAGGGATTTTAGAAAGCTAAAAGTTAAAACTTTTCTAAAAAAATTTTTTTAGAAGAAATTGAGGCCCACAGAAGTAGTAGAAACAGAATTCAAGTTCAGTTCCTCTGCTTCAAAATGGAATGTTCTTTCCATGAAATATAGTGCTTGTGTGAATTTATAGAAGGCTCACATCAGAAGCCACAAACAAATCAAAGGGGAATGCTAGGGATACTTGAAGTGCAACAAGAAATAATTATGTAAAATTTATTGTAGTGTAATGTGATTTAATATTAAAGGATCAAAAGGAATTTTTAGTAAACATACTGGCAGTGGAATCATAAAGAGAAAGTTAAGAAAATTCTTTCAAAGCTAGTTTAGTCTTTGAATGCATTCCACCTCTCTCAACTTCTGTGTCTGTAACATGAAAACTATAAACAATAATTCTCATGATGTCAAAAGAAATTGTGAGGATCAGTGCGTTTAGGTTTGTGGAGGCAGTTACATATCTTTTGATAGTATTCAGAAACTAAATGGTTATTGTCAAAAATTGCCCTTAATCTTCAAGAAGCTTTTGGACATTATTCTGCAAAATACTAATGTAAGATGTCTGCCCATGGTTTGGAAGTTGAAAGAAGTTTTGATTGCTTTTTTTAGGGGGACTACTTAAAAATAATTGCTGTGGTTTCTAAACATGTAAGTCGACATATAAGTAAATCTTTGCTTTTTAATAGACCCAAATAAAATTTGGATCAATATGGTTTTCTCCATCTCAGAAGCATGATTAGTTGTATTGAAATATGATTTTGTATGTCCTATTTTTATATTGATAGGCATCTTTCTGAAATAGTATTCTAATGTAGCTTCATTTCAGGGGCAGGTGGGGGTATTGTTTATTTATGAATTGAGTTCTTTATATGGGGGTAAATGGCAGTCTTCAAATATGTTAATTGTTGTAATTGTGCTGTTATGTTGTGCTATTAATAATTGTGGTCATGATAGTGTTGTGATTGGGCAGGTTTAAAACTTTGATGTCTTTTAACGGTCGTCTTGAAATAATACTCGAAACTAAGAAAAATAAAAAAAGTTTAAACATAAGTTAAGTGTTCTTGGCTTGGATATGTTGAAATATTGACTCTGTGGAAGTAGGTGATGGGTGGATCGAGGAATTGCTTCCTGAAAATTTAAGTGGCACCGTAAAACTTTCAAGAGCATTAAGTTATGAGAAATGAATGTGTTTTGGAATTGTACTTAAATGAGATGAATGCCAAATGGCAGGCAGCCATGATATTTTAGTAGAACATTTTACATTGGAAAGTGAAAGAAGACAGAACCCACTCCCCCCTTCTATAGAAATGGAAAAAAATTAGGGAGAAAAATCTTTAGAACTAAATTAATGTTCTGATAACAGTGGCACTATAGTGCTCTATTTCTATTCACTTTATTTCCACCAACATTCAAAGTCTATATTCTTTTCTTCCTATTAGTTACTTGATTTGTTTTCTAGAGGATCTTTGGAACCTAGTCTTGCTGTAACAACATTGAAGAAACTTCTTGTCTAAAGATTCATTCCCCATCCCTTCCACCTCTGTAGGTCATAAAAATGTGTACTTCCCTCACAAACATATTAATTTATTTCTGTTAACTATAGCTGCTATATTTAAGTTTATTGGATATAATTCTTTAAGAATTTATTAATAATATGTGTATATTTTTGTAATTTTATAGTTATATCAGACTTATAGAAACCTCTTTTGAACCTCAGTATTTGCATTGGTCCTAGATATCTACAGTTCAATTTACTGTGACTCCTGTATCTCTATAGCAGAAACAGCTTGAAATAATGACTTTTTTCTCTCTTGAATACAAAACTTCCATGACCATATTCCTTTCTAACTTTGTTTTAATTCTGCTTCCTGATACTAATTAAACCCACTTTCTCTTTCCTTCCCTCTGTCCCAAATCCCTCCCCTTCCCTATTTTATTGATAGCTTTTATTATTATTATTTTTTATTTCTGAATATACCACTACCAGTAACCTTTCCTTTGACAATAATAAAAAAATCACAAACCAAAAATCCAATTAAGCAAAGCCAGTTGACATATGGACTACATCTTTCAGTATATTTTATTTTATCTGTAATCCTTCAACTCTCCAACTAAAGGAGGAAGTTTCATTCCTAATATTCTCTCTGGGGTCGATATAATTAAGTAAAATTTACCATTAGCCTTAATGTTTATATTATTGTAATAATTGTCTATTTTTTTCTTGTTCACCTTAACTTATTCTGCATCAGTTCATATTAGTCTTGTTTCTCTGAATTTCTCATACTTTTTCTTTCCCTACTGTTCAGTAATCTCACATTAACATTTATTTTTTAATACTTTATTGATGGACACCATATTTGTTTTTACTTTTTTACTATCATAATGTATTGCTATGAATATTTTGATATATGAGATTGTGAGCTCTTTGTGGACAAGGACTCTTTTGCCTTGTTATGTATTCCTGGAACATGGCACTTAATAGGTACTTAGTAGGTACTTAATAATTATTGATTGATATATGGTATCTGTTTTGTATCACTTTTGTGGTGCTGATTTTTATCAGTAGATATTCTGGCCCAAATGGTATGGACATTTAAAATTTTTTCTTGCTTAATTATTTTCCAGAATTCACAGCTTCTTCAAAGATTTATTAATTGTGACTCTTCTCAAAGCTTCTCCAACATTAACAATTTTAATCTGTCTTTATTTCTTTAGTTTTATTTTTATGGCAATGGCTGTGTCTAAGTTAAACAATAGATTTAGGGCAAGGGTGAGTGGTGGTTAGCAGTGTAATTGATTGTTCCTAATTGTTTTTGCAAAGCAAATTGTTTAAAGGTTTATCTTATATTATCATAGGTTTTTGGTCAATAATGTTTTAGATCATAAGAAATAAGACAATTGTTTTTCATGGAAGAATTAAGGCAGATATCATGAGTGAACAAATTACTATTAGTCCTGAGAACAAGAGAAATAAAAATACGATTTTACAAAGTACAGAAAGTATTCTTGTCTTCTTAGGTCAAGCCATTCTTAAATACGTGTTTGAAATCACAGATAGAAAGTCAGTTTCTCAGGCTCATATGATGGTTGAAGCAGTGGATGATATAGTTAGCAGTTGGTATTAAGTCAACCTTAAATTTTCTTAGAACAAAACAGTGAAAGAAGATGGAAGCTTAGACTCAGAACAAAGCTAAATTTGGCCTCTTTCCTGGAAAATGAGGTGGGCTGATCTATAATGGTTAATTTAATTATACTTAGATATGATCTCCTTTATCCAAGTTTGAAGAAATCAATATTTTCTCTCTGTAGCTAGCAAAGTGTTCGATTCATTTCCCTTCTAAAGCTTTTTTGAACTGCACGATATGAGGAATTTTCAAAACAGTTACCATTGAATCCAGTAGTGCTGTGGAGATGGAACAATCCAATTGTGAGATTTTGAATAATAGAATTTCTGATGCTGTGAGGGTTAACTAAAGGTGCATTTTGCAGCTTTAATTTGTATTATCGTTCTTATTGCTTTTAACTACTAGTTGTATAAGTTATTTTAATGCTCATTTATGAACACAAAAGTAAAGTCCAGAGAAATCAGACTATGATATGGTATGTGAGAAAAACACTAAATTAGGAGTTATGAGACTTGGGTTCAAGTCCTAGATCTGTAACTGTGTGATGTTGAGGAAAGTAGATTCAAGCTCTATTTCTTCATCTTAAAATTTAAGGGATTGGATTTTATTTTTAAATTCCTTTTCAATTCTAAGCATTTATAAATGTATAAACAGCACATGGTAATTTATTATTAAAATAATTTTAGGACATTTTTCTTTTTCTTTAATAACTTGTTTTGTAGGTTTTTTTGTTTTGCTTTGCTGTTTGAATTGTGATATATATCAACATTTTCCTGGTATTGTCCTTTGTATATATATATTCACTATAAATGTGAATAGCAAAGAATTTCCAAATAGTACTTGGATTGCCTTCCCCCTCATAACCTGACACATATTTGCTAAAATAAAGCAGCTTATAAAGTCATTGTAGAACTTCTGTGCTAGCAGAGCCAAAAGGATTGCTTTTTCCCCCCCCTAATAGCATTAAGTATTTCTTACAAGTGGCTGTTTATGTTTTCTTTAAAAGTGAAAGACCTTAGTAGGTGATGAAAAAGGATCATTCTTTTCTCATATGGATATGTGCCCTAACTTATATAGGTAGTTCCTTTCAATTTAAGACTAAATAGAGTTATTATAATGATTTGTACAGCACATGCATTCCCTAGAGTATACCAACAAACCAGGATAGATCCTTGCTTGAAATGTATACTCATCAGTATACTCAAGTCATGAAGCATTTGTTGTTTACTTTTCAAGAATCCAGGCTGGTTTTGTTGCTTCAGAAAGGTTTAGTTAAAGTAAATTGGACCATGGTTAGCCCCAGTTCTCTTTAACTTATCCTAGAATATAATAGAATATTACTTAAAATCAACATGGCCAAAAGTGAACTCATCCCCATACTCTATCCCCCCAAATTCTTCCCTCTTCCTTATTTCCTTTTTACTGTGTCAGTGACACCATTATCCTCCTGATCACTCAGATTCGTTAATTCACTGTTTAGGGTTCATTCTCAACTCCTTTCTCTCTCTCTCTCTCTCTCTCTCTCTCTCTCTCTCTCTCTCTCTCTCTCTCTCTCTCTCTCTCTCTCTCTCTCTCTCTCTC